>CAUYQV010197506.1:0-24774 GCA_963574575.1 Galagoides demidoff | reverse complement strand
TGTGTACTAAAGCCAGGACTGATTTGGATTCATGATGGGGTTGACTTCAGGATAGGGAATTGAGCTGGGGAAGACAATATGATAGGATTCATTTCTATCTTTAATATCCTATTCCTGTTTTTAAAATTTCAAACAAATGTGGGAAAATGTGGACATCTGTGGAGAATAGGCTGAGTGGTCAGGAACTGAGAGGTGGTGACCACAGTGAGGTATCTTCAAGGCAGAGCCTCCACGGTGGACCCATCTAATCTTTGTACTTATCTATTGTATTTTGGGGGTTTGTTGTTGTTTTTTTGAGACAGGGTCTTGCTCTGTCACCCTGGGTAGAGTGCCGTGGCATCATAGCTCACAGCAACCTCAAATTCCTGGGCTCCAGCGATCCTCTTACCTCAGCCCCCCGAGTAGCTGGGAACACAGGTGCCCAGTGCAATGTCCAACTAGTTTTTCTATTTTTGGTAGAGATGGGGTCTCACTCTTGCTCAGACTGGTCTTGAACTCCTGAGCTCAAGCAAGCCACCCACTTTGGCCTCCCAGAGTGCTGAGATTACAGGTGTGAGCCACCACACCTCACCTATCTTTTATTGTTTTAAAGTATTACAGGTTGAATAACCCTTGTCCCACATTTTTGGAACCAGAGGTGCTTTGGATTTTTTCAGATTTTGGAATATTTGCATACATACTGTGAAAGTAATGTATACATAATGAGATTATCTCAGGGAGGGGACCCAAGTCTAACTGTGAAATTTGTTTATGTTCTGCATATACTTTATACATGTTGCCCAAAGGCAATTTTATACAATATTTTTCAAAAGTTTGTGCATGGAACAAAGTTTCAGCTGCATCCTATCACATGAGGTCAGGAGTGGAATTTTTCACACGTGGCTTCGTTTCGGGGCTCAAAAAGTTTCAGATCCTGGTGTGCTTCAGATTTGGGGTTTTTGGATGAGGGATGCCCTGTGCTTACCGAAATAAAACAAAACAGCCAAGCACAAAAACGCAATGAAACAAACTCTGGCTCCCAACGCATCCCTGTGGCATGTTCCCCTAAACCACGCCCACCTCATTTCCAGAGATTCCACAAGCGGCCTTCATTCTGAATGGTGATGGGGCTTACATGGATCATAGGCCGACCCTTCCCTCGAGGCTCACAAAGTCTGCAAAGTCTCAGGGGGAGCTTTGGAACTGGGGGACCACAGAGTGTGGGCAAAGCTCCACCCTGGCAGAGAAAGAAGGCACTGGTTTCTCCTGGTGCCTCCCTGCACTTCAAGAGCGTTTCTGGCCTGGGAAGTGCAGACTTGACCTTGGTCACACCATTCACCCATCATGCTGGGGGGCATGCTTGCCCTGGTAGGTCTGAAAGTGCTCTGGACTGGTCAGGGCCCAGAGGCCCCTGGGAACCCCTGCTGGGGAGGGATAAAGTTCAGCTCTGGACAGTTCCCCCTGTAAGAGAAATTGAAGATTTTAAGTAGAAAAGTAATCAGAAAAGGGCCAGTCTCCTTCAGGTCCGCAGTCCCAGAGCCCGGGGGGTGCTTTGCATGGAGAGAACGGGCACATGGTTATGGGCTGAGTCATGTTCCCCTAAATCCACACGCTGAAGCCCTGTCTAGCCCCCCAGACCTCAGAATGTGACTGTATTTGGAGAAGACCTTGAAAGAGGTGATTAGGGTGAAATGAAGTGCTATGGGTGGGTCCTGATCCAATGTGACCAGCATCCCTACAGAAGGGATTAGGACAGAGACATCTACAGGGGGGCAGCCATTGAGGATGTAGGAAAAGCCGGTCGTCAGCAAGCCACAGAGAGGCCTCCGGAGAAACCAGCTCTGCCAGCACCTTGATCTCGGGCTTCTTCCTGTGTCTGAGCCAGTCTGTGGCGCTAGCAGGCCTGACAGCCGGGCACACCCAGCAGATAATACTCGGATGAAGACCGCTCCTTCCAAAGACCTCGCTGGCTGCGTTACGGAAGGAGGCAAAGGCAAGCCAGTTGGGAGGCGAGGCCAAGTCCTGGCCAGAAGCCAGCCAGGGCTGCTGTCAAAGAGAAGGCTCAGAGGCCAAGGCCCAGCTCAGAGGGACAGTGCCCAGCACCCTCGGTGACACTGGCCATTCAACCTCCAGCATCAAACGGATCAACAAAATGGGGTCGACACACTTCTGCCCTTTTCCACTAAGAACTAGAAAACAGGCTCGGCGCCTGTGGCTCAATCGGCTAAGGCGCCAGCCACATACACCCAAGGTGACGGGTTCGAATCCCCAGCCCGGGCCCGCCAAACAACAATGATGGCTGCAACCAAAAACTGGCCGGGCATTGTGGCGGGCGCCTGTGGTCCCAGCTACTTGGAAGGCGGAGGCAGGACACTCGCTTGAGCCCAGGAGTTGGAGGTTGCTGTGAGCTGTGATGCCATGGCACTCTACCCAGGGGGATAGCTTAAGGCTCTGTCTCAAAAAAAAAAAAAAGAACTAGAAAACACAGACTTTTTCCAAATGAGATACACACACTGTCTAAGACCACCCGGGACTTACCACTGCTGAGATGGGGCTCTTGCTGTTGAACCTCAAGGCACGAGGACTCACTCTGGGGGAGAACCATGTGTGCTCATTGCTGTGGGAGTGCCTCATCCCCTCTCTCATTCACCCTCCTGCTTATCCAGAGGTTTGGGTTCTATCCCCCCCCATTCTACAGACCTGGAGACTGGGGCCTCTGGAATTCACAGACCCTGCCCACAGCAAGCAGGAGACCCAGGGCTGCAGCCCACACATGCCTTTCTCCTGAGACCATCCTGTCTTCCCAGGAATGGGCTCCCTTGGGATTGAAAGCCCCCAACCCCCTCCTGACCCATGCAGGGGAAGAGGCTCCCTCAAACAGAAGAGCCAAATCCTTTACTAAAGACCTCTAATGCCCCTCTCTGTTTCCTGGGAAGGCTGCTGGGCTTGGTGACTTCCTGGGTCACACCGTGGCTCTAACAATGAGAAGGCATCAATGTGTCACCCCCACAGAAGATGAAGGAAACCTTTACATCATGGTGACGTGTCACCAAAACATGCCCCTCTCAGCGGCATCCTCCACCCTCCGTCTACCCACACGCCTTTGACTCAAGCGGGATGAGCTGAACTCTGACCCGTGGTGCTCACGGGTGCTCTGCACAGCATCTCCCAGCTGGCCCCAGCTGTTTTCCTAACATGGTAGGAGAGCTCATGCTTCTGTGGGTCCCCCCAGAGCTCACTTTGGTACTTGGGGAGTGAGGCCGTGCTCTTCTGGTCCCTAATCTCTCCCGGATTGCCCAATGTAAGCATCACTCCTAGAAAAGCCCCCCACCCCCCAGCCACTTGCCAATAACGAAATATCCGCCGTGGACTGCGGTACAACACAGCAGAAATGCTCTCTGGAAGGTTCTGTTCTCCTTTGCCAGAGTTGCAAAACTGAGCCCACAGAACCACAAGAAAGATAACAGCTCCTAGGTCTGGTGAGAGCACATCAGATGTCAGGACACCACAGGGGCCGGGAGGGAAACCAACAAAACTTCTACTCCTTGGCTCAATGGGAAGAGCTACGCCTGGTCAATCAAACTGCAGGAGTCCTTGGGCTCGGCTCCTGTAGCTCAGCAGTTAGGGCAGCAGCCACATATACCAGAGCTGGTGGGTTTGAACCCAGCCCAGGCCTGCCAAACAACAATGACAACTACAACAGAAAAATAGCCGGGCGTTGTGGCGGGCACCTATAGTCCCAGCTACTTGGGAGGCTGAGGCAAGAGAATTGCTTAAGCCCAGGAGTTTGAGGTTGCTGTGAGCTGTGATACCACAACACTCCACTGAGGGTGACATAGTAAGACTCTGTCTCAAAGTGCAGGAGTCCAATTTCTGTGGCATTGCCCAGAGCTTTGAGGCACATGTTGACTCAGCCAGTGAGGTAGGTGCTTTCAGACCCATTTTACAGAATGTGAAACTGAGTCCAGGAGACATTAACTGGTATTTGTGAAGTTGTGGGGCTGGATTAAAGTGGAACTGAGACTTGCCATCAGGCTTTCCAGAGCTTGAAGAACTTTCAACACCTCTGCCACAATATTCATACTCCCACTGCCCCCTCCCAGCCCTGCCCAGGCTCCATGCACATTTCAGGGATCAGTAAATCCCTGTGTTCCGAGTCTAGCAAAGGTGTCTCCTTGTGAATTATCTCTGCTATCATATTGGACGCTCAGAAGTGGGTGAGAGAAAGGGAACTCGGCTCCAGCCCGCTGCGGCATCTTGCCCGGCTGCCTCTGCCTTGTGTTTAGGAAAGCCTGCCAGAAAGATGAATCTTAGGCTGAGCCTGTCAGCCGACGCTTCCGAGACGGTGCCAAGCTCCCTGCTCTGCACATGCTGTTCCTACAGCTCATCCCATGACCCCGCCGAGCCCCCCTCCCTTGCCCAGGCTGGGCAGATTAATTCCTGTTCCTCACTAAGCCTCAGCTCAAAGGTCACTGCTTCCTAGAAGCGTCGCGCTTAATCACACCGTCGGACCTGCCTGTCTGGCTCACCACTGCGCTGCCAGCAGCTGACAAGTGGGGGCTCAATAAATATTTAGGGAATGAATGTGTGTCCCCCCTACACACCGGGCCAGAAGAGCCACGTGAGGGCTGAGTATGATTTCGGCTTCTTTGGTGAGTATAGTAAGGCTCTCGGGAGAAGACCTGGGTTCAATTCCTTCCGCCGCCCTGCACCAGCCGCAGGGCAGAGGATGCAGCATTTCTCTTCTTTGGGTTCATGTTTGTAAGGTGGAGGGAGTCACAGGCCCCACCTACAGCTGCGAGGGAAGAATGAGGTCATGAACTTCAGCCCTCAGGAAGTGGAAGTAACCTAACAATGACAAACTACACCCCCCCCCCAAAATGGTTGTTGGGAAGAATTTTAGAGGGTCATGATCAATAATGTGGAACGCAGTGAAGAGATGATTCTCTCTTATTCCAAAGCCCCACTGTTGCCTTAATAAAGTCCAATATTTCTTTTTTTTTTGTAGAGACAGAGTCTCACTTTTTCGCCCTTGGTAGAGTGCAGTAGAGTCACAGCTCACAGCAACCTCAAACTCCGGGGCTTAGGTGATTCTTCTGCCTCAGCCTCCCAAGTAGCTGGGACTACAGGCGCCCACCACAACGCCTGGCTATTGTTTTGTTGCAGTTTGGCCGGGGCTGGGTTTGAACCCACCACCCTGGGTATATGGGGCCAGCACCCTACTCACTGAGCCACAGGCGCCTCCCATAAAGTCCAATTTTTAAAACTCCTTTTACATATCCAACACTTGGGGGGGATGCCCCTCCCCTGAATTCAAAACACACTTCAGCTCAGCATGGCCTGAGTGTCAGCCACGGACTCCAGCTTTCTGAGGAAGTAGGTTCTGTGATGTTGTGAACCAGGGCTGGAGGGGTGATGCCAACTGCCTGGCCAGAAGCCAATCATCACACAAACCTACTTGATAATCCATGCCGGTGACAATTACCCAGCCTGATGCCATTTCTGTCATGAAGCTCTATCCCTTCCCACGGCTCAATGTCAACTGAGTTGATGGGCCACACGTGTCCTTCAGCCTTAGGACTCACCACCCTGGACTGAGCCGCTCCACTTTTGGCCTCTCTGCCTGGACTGTGAGCTTCTGAGGGGCTAGAACCAGTGGTAGACTGCTAAGTGTTTAATGATCACGGGGGGTGGCAGCAGACCCTCTTCTCCCAGCCCTGCATGTTTTATGCCCTCCACAAACTATGACGTCACTGCGACGATTAGCTCTATTTTATAGATGAGGAAACTGAGGTTCAAAAAAGACAAGCAGCTTGCCCAGGGTCCTGCAGAACCGCTAAGGACAGGTCGGCTTATTTATCACGCTCTGATCACTTACCAACCCTGCCTCATCCACAAAGGGCTTCTCCAAAATGTTGGGCAGCCCTGACCTCCTGTCCCGTGTCATTCAGCTGTCACCCAGCCCACAACAGGGTGGGCACAGTCTCCCTAGAAGACTGAAGGCCAGAAGGAAAGGTCCCCCGGGCTCTGCTCTTCCTCAGAAGTAACAAAGAAAGACTCAAAATTTTGGGAAGAGGCCAAGGGCAGATCAGAGTCATACCCACAAACCACCCAGAAATTCCAGGAATGAGGTGGTGGCTGGGAGGAAGGACCTGCGTGCCCCCTGCCAAAGTGTGTCTCTGCCAGATCCTGGTCAGGATTGACCAGGACATTCCGTCAGGACAGTGACTGAGGCCCTCTCCTCCCCCCCAATCACATCCTGCAGTTTTCCTCAAGTGCTCTGGATGGGATCAGGGCCAGACCTGAGGGAGGCACAGCGGCCCCCTCCTGCACTGCCCGGGTCCCCCACAGCCCGCTTGGCTCACTGGTGACACTAACCCACCGGTATCTTCTTTCTTCCTCAGCAAAACATACAGTCTTACAGGATTTCTGGGACAGCGTGCCTGGATGCTTAACCAAACAACTACAATACACAAAACCCATTCGAGTTTTTAATACTAAGCTGAAAATGTGCAAATGTTGGACAAAAAGAGAAGAATGATCATTCCACACACACTCATTTAATCTACACAAAACTTGCAAAAACTGAGCTGAAAACCCAAGTGTGTTCAGTGCAAGCCAAGATCGTAGGTAAGAAAAGCCACTTAAAGCGACTGGATAATAAGGAATACGTTCCTCATATGCCCAGGACCTAACTCCTGGGGCTCTTTCCTCCCTTCTTGCAGATGTGTGGCTGTTTCCCTGGAAACAGTGTTCCCAGGAAAAGATAAAAAGCAGGAGACCTCCATCTCCAAGAGGAAAGAAATTATTGGCTCCCAGAAGGCAGGGTGAGGAAGCCTGGAGACTGGGCTTCCACCCCCATAGCACAGGCTGAGCAATGCTGGGGAGGGAGGGTGACAGGCACCAGACGAAGTGTCATAAAGGGCCCAGGGACAGACCTCCACAATGGTGTCTCAGGACCGTTTCCTGCTCTTCTCCTCCTGGAGGAATTCAGGATCCCCCACATCTCCGCTCCAGGCACCAGGGCTGGCAGCACAGACCAGCCTCCCTGTCTGACACACAGCACTCCCTGGCATTGAGCGGCGGCAGCAAGGATGAGTCAAGACCTCCACACGGCTCTGCAGCTGGAAATCCCAGGGCAAACCCTTCTGGAGCCCTTGGGATCAGTCAGGGAACAAGACAGTCTGCCTGGGGCTTGGGAGGACAGACAGTAAGCGTGGCACAGAGACAGGTAGATGGGAAAGATCTTAGGTGCCAGCCCTGGGAAACGGGGTGGAGAACACTGGGCAGAGGTAGGAGGCTGGGCCATTCTGGTTGGGACAGACATCTAGGTCCCTGTGAGATCTTAAGGAAAAGGGACTCCAAGCAGCAGGAACCTCCAGGACAGACTTGGAGGTGATTACAGTCTGACCACAATCGAGGACAAACGCAAGGACGGTGGAGGACAGGTAGCGTAGGGAGCACTACTCCCAGCAGAGGTAGCGAGTACCAGGTGGGGAGGGGTCTTGAAGGCCCCAATCT
Source organism: Galagoides demidoff (assembly GCA_963574575.1). Classification (NCBI taxonomy): domain Eukaryota; kingdom Metazoa; phylum Chordata; class Mammalia; order Primates; family Galagidae; genus Galagoides; species Galagoides demidoff. The sequence continues at coordinate 17,274 of CAUYQV010197506.1, read as the reverse complement.
TTTGAAACAGAGTCTCACTTTGTTGCCTCTGGTAGAGTGCTATGAAATCATAGCTCAAAGCAACCTCAGACTCCTGGGCTCAAGCAATCCTCATACCTCAGCTTGCGGAGTAGCCGGGATTACAGGCTCCCACCACAATGCCTGGCTATTTTTAGAGGCGGGGTTTCCCTCTAGCTCAGGCTGGTCTTAAACTCAGGAGCTCAGGCAATCTGACCACCCCAGCTTCCCACACCTGGCCCCAGTCTTGATTTTACTAGAAATACAAAGAAGGTCCCAGGGGCAATTAAGCCAGGCAGGGATTTATGTTTGAAAGTGCTTCAGCACTCTCCAGCAGCCAAACCTCACAGACTTTACGTTAAACGAAAGAAGCCAAACTCCAAGGATTAAACACTCGTGGTTCCACTTATGTGAAGTTCAAAACCAGGCAAACCCAGTCTCTGCCACGGAAGTCTGGAGGGGGATTCTATCAGAAGGTGTGGGGCAGTGGGAGGGCTGAGGGGCATCTAGGGGTTGAGCCCTTCCTGGGATTGTGTCCCCAGTACACGGTCTCCTGCCCTCCTCTCTAGCATGTAAATATCAACAAAAAGTTAAAAAGAAAAAAGAATTTGCCATCACTCTGACCTCTGTTTGCAGAAACCATGAAGACAGCAGGAGTGGGAGGAGGATACACCAGGATGCCGGGAAAATCCTAGGGCCTTCCCTTACTAGTTCAGCGCCCAGACAGGCCTGCGCCCCGGGCTCAGACGGCCTCAAAGCCAACCAAACTGTGCTGGAACCCAGAGAAAGCCCAGCCGGCTGGTGGGACCTCCCACTTGGACCAGTGCACCGCCTCTCCCAGACAGCGCCCAGTACAGCCCAAGCCTGAGACAGGACTTTGTCCAGCAACACCAAAGTCCAGCTGAAAATATCTCCCGAGTCCCGGGGCAGCCCAAGCCCTGCAGGGCCCGGGAATAAACATCATCTTCATTAGCAGAGGCCTGCTCAGGGTGTAGCCAGGCCAGCTGTGTAGGGGCTGCTTTGGGCTGGAGGTGAGGGGACAGCAGAGACGATGGACATACAGGTAGGAGATGTGTTTTAAATGCCCTTGAAGAAACAGCTCATTCTTTCAGGGGTGACTTTTAGGGGTTATAAACAGATGCTTATAGCAAGCTGGTCCTGAGCACACAGAGGCATGAAATATGCCCCTGGGGGAATTTGCAGGAATCCTTGGGACACTTGCTCAGGCCCCAGAGTATTGGGAACGCTCTGTACCCTTAGCGCAGAGTACCAGCAAGCTGAGTACTGTCTTCCAGGAAAAAAAGCTCATAAATGCGATAAATGTACCGACAGGACCTCGTTGCTCTGGAGGGAGGTGGTCTTTTAGCAGGGGCCACTCACTCCATTCTTGGGATGGGACTTCTCTCCGGTCACACCTGGCCCTCACATCCACCCACACTAGCTAGCCTGCCCCTCCACAGCCCATCCTCCTGGCTGAGCCTTCATCAACTCTCCAGCACAGTGGGCCTGCAGCAGAAAGTGCCAGATATCTTGTTAAAATAGATCCAGGCTCCACTCCCACAGCTTCTGATTCAGGTTTGGGGTGGGGCCTGAAAATTTGCATTTCTCTGAGCAATCCAAATGCTCTCCATGTAATAGCCTCTCAGATCTGCCCCTCCCCCACCTCAACACACTCCATCACCCACCCCCAAGTCTAGTGCACCATGCTACTCTCTCCCTGAGCAGCACATGCTTCACTTTTTTTTTTTTTTAAGTTTTTGGCCGGGGCTGGGTTTGAACTGGCCACCTCCGGCCTATGGGACCAGCGCCCTACCCCTTTGAGCCACAGGCGCCACTCATGCTTCGCATTTTTATAAAAGTTGGCTCCCCTTTGGGGTTCTAAGAAATTTACTTAAAAGGTAATTTTGTATCACTGTTACTGCAATGAAAACAGAACAAAGTTATTTCTTCCCCCTGGGCACTGACAGTTTGTTGCAGGCAATGTTTACTCTTGGTGTTAGGGACGGATGGCACCACCACTTCACCCCAAGCAGAAAGACCAGCTAAGAGTCGAAAGAATAGCTCTTGGGTGCAGGGTACATGCTGCCAGGTCTATGCACATGTTCGGTCTCCTTGGGACCACCAAATGGGCTCTATGCACGTGAGGGAGACCGCTCATTCCAGAAAGAGCTGTTCTCAAGGGCAAATGCACTGTGTCACTCTCCTGTGTGACTCCTTGGTGGCACAGGTCACCACACCTATAGGGCAGACCTTTGCTGCCCAGAGCCTGACCCTTAGGTTCCAGGGGCACCAAACTTCCTGCCATTCTCCAAGGGTCGTGGGCCCTTCCCCACCTCCAAATTTGCACACACAGGGTGCCCCTGCCTGGTGTACTCGCACTGGCATCATTTCCTTCTTGCAAAACATGGCTGGTTTCCTCTAGGAGTTTTCAGGCTTTTACCAAGTAAGCCTCAGCATACACCAGCTAGGCGCCAGCTCCCACCCTAGCAGATCAGAGGTCTTACTTGCCTATCCAAGATAATTTGGGGGCAGGGCCAGTTTCAGGATCACGTGAATACAAGCAAAATAGAAGCGTGATTCTTTTTTTCTCTTGGGACATTGCCAACCTGCACTCAAAATAAAACACGTTCCAGAAATCGGGATTGAAAATGTGGGATTTCATAATCTCTAATTTTTTAAATGATGGTCTGGAAGTTGCGTAACTCTCACCAGGACTTTTCTTTCCTCTGACTCTGTGGTTTTCGCCGAAGCTGACGCAGCAGTGCAGACAATTGAAGAAGATAAATCCCCCCTGGGCTGGACCACAGTGTGTTCACAGCCTCCGAAGAGCCGTGTTTGTCCCAAAGTACCTACAATGGCATGGCTTGGGGCACAAAGCAGGGCTCCCCCAGTGGAACATCTCAGATGGGATTTTCTGCCACCTACTGCTGTGACCCGAGTGGAACGTCGACCCTGTGGGCACGTCAAGCCCACAAAACACCCACATGCCAGGGTTTCCCTGCCCTCGTGGCAAAGGACCACAACACGTTCCGGAATGAGGGGCCCTGAGTTGCTGCTTCTTCAGGAAGAAAGTCCAAAAACAGGACACAGTTTCCTTAGTAGGTTAAACATAAAAGGACTACACGAGCCAGCAGTTCTACTCCTAGGAACACACCCAAGAGGAACAAAAGCATACACCCACACAAGACCTTGTACACAGATGTTCAGAGCAGAACTAGTGAGAAAAGCCAAAGGTGGAAAATCCCATGAACGATGGAGAAGCAAACGTGGTCCACTCACACTGTGGAATAGTATTCAGCCATGAAAAAGGGAAGCAGTGCTGCCCCAGGTGACAGACAGGATGGTGCGGGGAGGAACCTGGAGCCCATGATACGTTCAGTGGAGGAAGCCAGACTCTAAGACTCACAGGTTACACGACTCTGCTTACATGAAATGTCAAATAGAGCAACGCCAGACACAGAAAGTAGATTAGTGGCTGCCAGGGGAGGGGGCTGGGGCTGGGGAGTGAGTGCTGATGGGATGGGATTTCCTTGTGGGATGCTGAGAATGCTCTGGAACTAGACGGTGGCGATGGTTGGCCAACAGTGTGAGTGCATGAAATACCACTTTAGTGAATTGCACGCTTTAAAACAGTTAAAAGGGTTTATGTTTGCGTGTATTTGACCACAATGAAATGTTTTTCATGGGGTGGGGGGAAAAAAAAAGAACATGGCTTATCCTATCATCCACCACCAAGATCTGCCCCGCCGGACCCTCCCTGTCCCAGAACGGAGCGTGCTCCGTTTTACAAGGCACAGAATCCCTCTTCAGTGAAGGTCTGAGCGACTATCCCCCTCAACTAGCTGAAGATGAAGTGAAATAAAATTATGCCTGGGTTTATTTTCCTTTCCCGACAAGCCACCAACCCCTTTGAGTGATGCTGGGTTTCACATCTGGGACTGATCAAAAACCAGTGAGTTTGCACAAAAAAAAAAAAAAAAACCCTCCTGAGTCAGGCAAAGGCAGACACACAGGCACCTCCCCCATACCCAGCAAATTACACTGGTGACAGAGGAAAGAAGTACTCCAGGTCCCCAAGACCATAGAGGTCAGTGTTGGAGGACCTGCCTCAAATGCAACTTAAAAAGGGCTGTATATTCAATCTGGGACCTTTGAGAAATGAAGTTCAGGGGCCGTAAGGGCCCCACACTCTTTCCCTGGCTCTAGACCTCCCCCATCAGGCCAAGTCTCTTCTCCTGTCCAGCGGTGGGACCCTGGGAGCCCGCACGGGTCTGGGTGCTAGGGCAAGGCTCTCAGTGGCTACAGACTGGTATCTGTCAGCAGTGTTGAGACAGAGTCCAGTGTCAGCGCCTCCCTTTCTGACCTCACCCCCCACCCTGATCCCTGGCAACATTTCAAAGCACCCACATGGCACCAGACGCATTAACTAATAGTATCACAATAGTCAGGGGCTCATCACTGGACAAGCACCTTCTCCCAGAATCTGGGGCAGAGCCCAGCCAGGACGGCAGCTCCACCCCACCCTGGCTGTGTCATGCTGGGCACATGCCCTAATCGTCCTGAGCCTCAGTGTACTTCCAAAAAACGGACCCAGCTCGGAGCAGCCAGTGAGACCATCCAGGAAAACCCTGGCACATCCGGTCTGTGCTAAATGCTAGATAAACGTCAACTGCTGGTGTTATTATAAATGTCATTCTTCTCCTTCTACTCTCACAGCTTTAAGGGATTCTGCAAAAATTAAAATTGCCCTCTTTGTTTCTCCTCCCTGGGGACCTCATCCAGCTGTTTTACTGGACTCCTTCTCAGACAAAACGCTGTCTGTGTGAAGGTTAGGTTGGGAGATGGAACTAGCAGTGGGCAGAAGTGTCCGAAAGGGAGCGGGACTTGGAGATCAAGTGCAGGGTCTGGAGCCAGACCCACCCGAGGGGGAGACCGTCCCGCCCAGCTGGGGGGTCTTGCCTCGTTGAGCCTCAGTTTCCTCAGCTATGAAATGGGCAGTAAGCGGCAGGCTGCCCTGGTGTGCTGTAGGGACAGTTATGCAGATAAAGTCCAGGGCATGGGCCTTGTGCTGCCCTATAGGCAATAAAGCCCCACACCTGTTCCTTCTCCTGTGTGGAAACAGCCATTTTCGGCAGAAGCAGAAAATCGGGAGCACAAAACACAAAGAGCCCTGGACGGCTGACAGTGACAACCAAGTAGCCCCAACCTGTGGGAGAGAGGCCATGCTCGGTCTATTCTGCAGGACGCTGGTCTCTCAACCCCAGACTCTGGATGGAACAGCCAGGTTCACCTCATTCTGCCAGGGCAAGGAGTCCAGAGGCTCAAAGGGGAAACTCACAACTCCATTCATGGTTGCAAGGTAAGCTGGCACTTGCACAAGCTCCCAGATGCTGCTCTTGGCCAGAGCAACAACATGCCTTTTGGCAGAAGGACGCCAAATTCACGTCAGACAGCAGTGGCCAGGCATCAGCTAAACTCCGCCTGGCTTGTCCGCTAAACTGGCCCTTGGGAAGGGGAGGGGTTGTGTGGGGGTCTGCACTACATGAAAGGCTGACCCTGGCTGTCTCCATCTGAGGCAGCTAATTTCCCCAGGACTCCAGAGCAAGCCCCTCAGCTCCAGCACAAGGAGTTTTGCAGATGCCTGGAAATGTGTCTCTGGAAACTTCAAGAACTCCAGCATGGCCCCACACCTGGACACATCTGTCTGAAGCTTTGGAGGCAGACAGAGCCCTGGCTCTACTCAACTAACTCACTTTACCTCTCTGACCCTCAGCATCTTCATCTAAAATACAGGAAGAAGGCAGCTGCCTTGCAAATGAAATCACAGTGGCCCTGCAAGCCACAGAGCAGAACGCACAGCGCTCCCATGGGCAGAACACGTTCTAATGCCTGCCACATCCGTGCCATCAGCTTGCCCCTTAACGACGCCTACCATGAACACAGGAACGCAACACATGCACACCCTCCAGGGAGCGCAGTTCTGCTCTCAGACCGGTTGTGAATCCTGGCTCCTTGGCTTCCTAGGAATCAGCAGCTGGGCAAAAGAGTTGTCCTTACTGAGCCTCAGTGTCTTCACCTGTAAAAGGGCGTGCCGCAAAGCGAGGTTCCGAGATGCAAGTGGAGCACGCAGCGCCTGCACGCAGGAAGCCCTGAGACCAGCTCCTAGAGATTAGGGAGAGTAGCGGAGCTCAGTCTGCAAAAGAGAGAGGACTTGAAGTCACGCTTACCTCCGCAGGGCTCCAGCCACAACTTCTTTGCCGGCGTGTCCCGCGTCGAGCAGCGGCAGCAACAGCAGCAGCGCGGATACCACGGGCGGGTTGATCGCAGCACAGTGTACACCGCGGATGCCCAGGGATGCGAGTTGGTCCTGGGACTCAGAGCGCAGCCTTTTGTAGGCTGCCAGAAGCCCGGAGGCCACGCCCTCTTGGCGCCCGCGGGCGCTGATAGGGCCGCGCAGCCCGGCCCCGCCCGGTCCCTGCCCCTGGCCCCGCCCCGCGGGCTCAGTGAGCTGAGGGAGGCGCGAGCGCCAGAGGGCCTCGGGGTCCGCCACCTGGCACCTGGGGCCGGCTTGAGACCCGGATGCGTTGGTTTCTTTGCTGTGACCACGTAGGAATAGTTTCGTGGAGCGCTCGCTTTACTATGCGCCCCATCCAGTGTCAAGCACTTTCCCCCAGTGGTTTGAGTATTTACTAAATCCCGGCTGTCTGTGGTTCACCTGGAAAGTGGGAGTTGGGAGGTGACCCGGCAGGATAGAGGCAAATGAAGTCGGCAAGGGCTGGGGTCTGTAAACTGTGGCGCCCAGTGAACTTTCTCTGAGTTTATTCCCACCCTCTGCACGTGGATTAAAAAAAAAAAGGAAAGATAGTGTATTCATCTCTCTCTCTCTCTCACACACACACACACACACACACACAACAATTTGCAGACAAAGGAACCAAGACTGGGGGTGTAGCTAGCTCCGGGAGCTAATACAGAGGTTCAAGGGGAACTAATACAGACGTCCCAGCACGTGTCCACAGAAGCCCAGGAGGTGGAAATTGTTCACTAATCAGGTTCACACCTGGCTTTGACCCATTTCGAACGGAGACACTTAGTATCTTTAACCGGTGCAGGTATATACATAAACCAACTTACAGCCAGAAAAAGATTGCCTTCGAAATGTGTAAATCCAAGTCCCTTGTTGGCAGGTGAAGAAACAGACTAGACCAGCAAAGGGCCTCCTGCGTGCTTCCCCCCTCACATCTGTAGACCTCCCGGCTGCAGGCTCAGGGCTGAGCTGGGCAGGAGGGACCCTCTCCAGGTTGCCCCAGATGCAGAACTAGCTCATTCCACCTGCACCCCTTCCAAACACCCAAGGCTCTGTGCCGACCCAGACCCCCTGGGAGCTCAGATTGTGGGGGTCTCAGTCCAGTCAGAGCATGTGGGAGGGACAAGGATGACAGACAACCATGTGTGTGATGTGGAAACCCGTGCCCAGGATCCTGGTGCAGCTTAAACACAGATAAAGAATAACACAGATGTTCTCTTTATCTCCCTGCCCCTTACCCCGCTTCCTTTCCTTTTCAGTTTTTTTATTCAAATGTAGGCACATATTTAATTTTATTAAACAATTCCGTTTGCTTATCTAGAGTAGTTGTACCACTTTACATTCCTTTTTTTATACAAACTGTTCTGCATTTATGGGGTTCAGTGTACTGATTTGATATACAATGTGAAATGCTTACATTGCACCGATTAACACATCCATCACAATGATACTCTTTTCTTAATAGTTTTGAAATGTACGATTGCATCATGCACCCTCCCTCCTCCCTCCTTCTCCCTCCCCTCCCCTCTCTCTCCTCTTCCCTTCTACTTTCTGGACTATAGTTAAGTTTTACCATTTGTATGAATGTATAGGTGATTATATATTGATTTCATAGAAGTATTATCTTCTCGGATTTTTTCTTTTTTTTGGAGATAGAGTCCCACTATGTTGCCCTCGGTAGAGTGCTGTGGAGTCACAGCTCACAGCAACCTCAAACTCTCAGGCTTAAGCAATTCTCTTGCCTCAGCCTCTCAAGTAGCTGGGACTACAGGCGCCCACCACAATGCTCAGCTATTTTTTGTTGCAGTTGTCATTGTTGTTTAGCAGGCCCGGGACGGGTTCGAACCTGCCAGCCCCAGTGTATGTGCTGGTGCCCTTAACCACTGAGCTATGGGCACCGAGCCTTCTCAGTTTTTAAAACATCATTTTTCAGATCAACTGTCATTCATCCAATGCTTACTAAGCACCTACTATGTGCTGGGCTTTGTTTCAAGGGCCAAAGGCTTCATCAGTGAATAAGACTGTTCCAGAACAGTCCTTGGTCTGACAAAAGACAAACCCAGGGGGAGAAGAGATTTGTATTAACAGATACTCCTAGGTACCTGGCCCCACAAACATCCTCCTCACCCTCCACAACCCTCTGAGGCTGGTACCATCATCAGTCCCATTTTTACAATAAGGGAATGGGGAACAGAGACTTTAAGTCACTTTCCCAAGGCCACACAGCTCCCAAATGAAGGAACTGATATTTGAGCTCACACTTTTGTCCACTCAGCTGCCAGTCCCAGTGACCTTTAGACCTTGGGTGCAGGAGAACAGAATAATCCACTTTAGCAAGGGGGAAGGGAAGCTACACAGACTCAGGCTTTTCTCAAGTCCAGCATTTGAATGGAGGGTTGGTGGTGGTTAATAATGAGATCACAACTAATCCATCCTCCACCTCCCTACAGATGCTTTTTGTGGCAACCCTGTAGGCTCCTTGCTGGCCCCAGATGGATCTGGGGACACTCTTCCCAGCCCAGACGTTCCAGGGACACTGTGGGTGGAGGTTTTGCAAGCCTGGCAGCCCTCCTCCCTCACCCCCCAGCAGCCAGCTAAGCTGCTGCCCCAGTTCCAAAGCTCTCCAAACCCTCCCCTCCTCTTCTGCCACTGTGGTCCCCTCCTCACCTGCTCCCCTCCTTTTCACCTGCAGGGCCCGACCACACCCATCACTGCAGCTGACGGCCAGGAGCACCTCCATGTGCCAGGCACCATGCACAGAGCGTCACAAGCACCATCTGGATGATTATTGGCCCTGTTTCCTAGTTGGGGAAACTGAGGCTCAGACAGGTGAAGGCCCTTGTCCAAGGTCACTTGGCTGTTCAGATTGGTGAGATGGGACCAGTGCCCCAGGAATGTCTGATCATTCAAGGCAAAGATCAAGATCTTTCTCTCCTGCCTCCGTGTGGTTGCTGTAGGGCTGATGACTCTTGTCCCCACACCAATCTCTTTTTCTCCAGTTATTTTTATTGGAGGCTCTTGAATTGGACGATTAGAGCCGGGACTGGGAAGAGGGGGTTCTAGTTTCTCATTTTTCCTGGCGCACTCTTTCAGCAGCTGAATGACAGTAAGTACGTTCCCAGGCAGAAGGTCGCCAGGCCTCAACTTGGCATCAAAGACCAATAACAATTTGAGTCAAGGAGGCACGGGGGTGCCACTTGTGATATGTGATATGTGAACCAAAAAAACAGGAAAGACGGCCACCGTTCTCTACTGACTGGTGCCCACATGATTCTGTGAGGCTGTGGGTGGGACTGCCCTGTCTGCCTTGTTGGAGAGAAGCATGGGTGGGGGGACTCTGAAGTGTACACTGGCAGGACACTCTTGGGGACAATGCAGGTACTGCCAGTGGGGACATCTGGGACAAGAAAGGACATCTGGGGGGCAACTCAAGGAGTGGCAGAGACATACAGCTGGTGGCACCGTCTCGAGGGTCCTGAGGCAGCCCATGTACTCAGCACACCACCTGCTGCTGGTTCACACCCAGATGGGAACCAGTCATGTCAAGTTCATCACCTAGTGAAGCCTCACAGGAATCCTGCATCCTGTTCTCATGCCAGTGCTGTGAGATTGGGGATCTGTAGGATCCCCATTTAACTGAGAAGAAAACTAAAGTTCAGATGCATCAAACCAGTGTCCTGGCAAGAGATACAGAGAGGGTCACCCCAGCCAGCTAGAAAACCTGACCTTGAAACAATTCTGTAATGTGTTAAGTCATTGCTTATAGGTCAAAGGCAGTGTTCTCACTCCCCACTCTCCCCTCTCTCCTCCTCTACCCCTGCTATTAGCTTTCTACTAATGAGAGCTATTGGCTGAGGCAATGAGAAGGTTAGAAGGGGGCTGTGCTGTTGAAATCTTCAGTTAGAGAATACTGGGACATTCAGGGAAGCTTTAGTCACAGGTCGTGGGTTAGAAATGGTTTTATAGGTTTGAAATATAAAAAATCATTATCCTGGATCATTACCCCATAGCACTTGTGAATCCTTCCTTCCTAGGTAAGGAAAAGTTTGTAAAAAGTGATGAGGCTGCCAACTCATCAACACTCAGGGTGACACAGTTTGTGTCAACACAAATGCCACAATGCCAGTTTCCCGTTCTCTAACTCAGCGCCAGATCCCTTTTACCACAGTAGTCCCCAGCAGGGACACAGAGAGCTTACGTATCTTGTCTGTTTTCTTTCTTGGTAGGAAGATTCTTGATTTCTATACAGACATTGTCACTTGGCCAAAAAGATGATATTCCACAGCCTGACTTGCAGCTTCTCCTGTCCACAGAATTAAGTTTTTGCCAAAGAGAAATGAGTGTAATAGCCATGTATGACTTCTAGAATGTCTTCTTAAAGGTGCAAGGTGTATCCTTCTTGGTCTTCTTCCTCCCTCCTGCCTGGAACGTGGACGTGATGGCTGGAGCATAGCACCCATATCGGACCATGAGGGACCTTGGGAACAGAAGCTAGAGACAGGGGATCTTGAGTTCCTCACACTACAGGTCCCCCTGCCTGTGTTAGATTTCTTTTACATAGAGGAGAAAACAATCCTGTCCCCATTTAGGTGTAGAGGAGGGGCACAGTCTTTGTTGCTCACAGTGGCTAATCCGGATACACCCTTAATTTAAAAAGGAAAATAGATCCAATGTTGGAACAAAGGAATGCTTTTGTTATAGTTTCTTAGTTTTCCTCCCTTTGAATTCTCCATCTGGCACCTCTTCACCCTCAAGGGGGAAAACCACGAAACGGAAGTATGAGGACATCTCTGCAAAAGCGGGGGAGGCTCCGTTTCACAACTGTATAAGAGACTCCTTGCTCATGAGGCTTTGTAATCGCGAACCAAACCCACGTCTGAAACATACCTGGGCTCCTGCCATGCCTGAGTTCCTGCCCTGTCTTGTTTCTCTGACTTCCAAGTGCAGGAGTCAGAGAGCTGGGACGATGACCAGGAGCAGGAACGCCTCAGAACCTGGGCCAGGGGCTTCACACACGAGGTGCAGTGTTTCTGGAAGATTCTAAACCTGCTTCGCCCTTTGCAGTGTGACTTTGCTCCTGGTCTGCTAGTCTTTCCCTTGGACCTCGGTTGGCCATCTGACTACTTTGGCCCATAGAACATGGTGGATGTGATGGCGCGTCATCTGTCACAAGCCTGGGACTCGTGAAGAAGCCCAGTCCAGCCAACATGGCGGTACCTGTGCTGATGGCATCACCAGCTGCCTGGGACCTGCCAGCTCTGCTCTATCTCCTCCTCCTCACCTGTGTGAAGGAGTCCCAGTGAGACTCACAAAAAGGTCACCAGTTGCCAACCCCCAGAACATGGGGATAATACATCGTCATTGTTTGAGGCCTCTAGTCTTTGGGGTGATTTGTCACGCAGCCAAAAGCTAACAAACAGATCGTGACAAACCTTTCTAAGCAGAGAACGTTCTGGAAGCCACATATTTTACCTCCAACACAGCCAAATTCCCACTGAAGAATTCTAGGGAATATTCAGTACTTCCGTCACGGGCTGAACCATGTCCCCCAACAATTCACCCGTGGAGGCCCTAACCACCTCCAGCTCAGGACGTGACTGTGTCTGGAGGTGGGGCTTTTAACAAGCTAATTGAGGGGAAATGAGGCAATTCAGGGTCAGGTGCAGTGGCTCACACCTTTAATCCCAGGACTCTGGGCTACTGAGGTGGGTGGTTTGCTTAAGCTCAGGAGTTCGAGACCAGAGTGAGATCTTATCTCTAAAAATAGCCAGGCATTGTCGTGGGCACCTGTAGACCCAGCTACAGCTACTTGAGAGGCTGAGGCAAGAGGATCACCTGAGCCCAAGAGTTTGAGGTTGCTGTGAGCTATGACAGACAGCGCTTTATTGAGGGTGGCAAAATGAGACTCTGTCCCAAAAATAGGCAATTCAAGGGTACATGACCCGACCTGACTGGCTTCCTTGTAAGAAGAGGAGATTAGGACACAGACTCTACTCAGAGGGACAACCACGTGTGGACACAGCCAGAAGATGGCCGTCTGCAACCTGCAGAGAGACGGCCCAGGAGAAACCCACCCTCTGATGTCTGGGTGGCAGACTTCTGGTCTCCAGAACCTTGAGGGAATAGATTTCCCTGGTTTATCTCAAGGCCAAGCAAACAAGCACAGCCTCCTGCAGCTCTGGCCAGGCCTCGTCACCCCGGAAACTGCATCCTGCCTCCCCATTCTCTGTACCTGGGAACCAAACGTCTGGGTTGGCCTGAACTTGGTCACTATTTTGTCGGTCTCAGGAGAGGGAGCGGCCTCCTTTGTCACCCAGGACTGGAGCGCCCAACTGATGAGCCCAACCCCAGGCATCCCAAAGGGACACCTCCTGCTGGTCATTGATGTCTCTGGCTGTCTCCAGGCTTCCTACCTCTTCTCCCAAAGAGGGGCCATCCTGCTATCTGCGCTAGGACATAAAGGTCATGGTGAAGTCCAAAGGGGAAAGGCAGGGAAATTTCCTCACAGCCCCTAGAGACGAGAGCACTTTCTGGGATTCCAGCTCTAAGCACCCCACCTGCCACTCACAGGTTCCCACTCAACATTTGCTGAATGAGAACTTAGGACATCCCAGGCCCGGGTCTCCTGATTTCCCTTCACCTCTCCCTCGTGAGAGACCAGGCCCCAAGGGGCTGCCCAACCTCCTCAAGCACACTCAGCCAAGGGTGGTGGCCTGAGGTCCAGAAAGAAGGGCTCGTGACAGGCCTGGAGGCACGTGATGGTCCCACAGACACCTCTACACTCACACATCCATTGATCCACAGGCCTGGGCGTCTGCCGCGTGACAGACACTGTCTGCAGAGCCATGGCCGCCTGACAGCAGAGCTGTGCACCTCCCACAGCACGGGCCATGCTCCAGCAGGGAGAGGGGCTCCTTCCTCCTCACTGCTGGGTCTCTGTGTTGGCTGAATCATGGCGCCCAAAATATGTGCACATTCCAACTCCTGACACCTGTGAACATTGCCTTACATTCCCAGGGCTGTGATAACAAATTATCATAAACAAGTCACTTAAAACAACAGAAACGCATTCTCTTACCGTCCTGCAGGCTGTATGTCCCGCAATCGAGGTGTCTGCAGGGCTGTACTCCCCCTGGGGAGGCTGCCTCCAGGCCTTCCTCAGCTTCTGATGCTGCCTGGCAATCTCCACTCTGTGCCTCTGACCACTGCCATCTCTGACTCCATTCCCCCTGTATGTCTCTGCCCGGATTTCCCTCTTATTATAAAGACACCTGTCATTCATTGGATGAAGACCCATCCTAATTGACTATGACCTCATCTTGAGTCTGGAAAGACCCTAGTTCTAAGTAAGTCACATTCTGAGGGTTCAGGTGGACATGCATTAGCGGGAGACACCATTCACCCCAGTACACCTTGGGGTGAGTTGTGTTAAGGATACCGGATGATACAGAGGGTGTCCTGGCTCATGCAGCTGGGCCTGGGGCATCGAGGTCTTTGTAAGAGGGAGGCAGGAGGGTGAGAGTCAAAAGAAATGAGACAGTGGAAGCAGGGGTTGGACCAAGGCCGTGCAGGGACGGAGGACTCTGAAGACACAGGAAGGAGCCGAGAGTCAGGAATGAGGCAGCCACTGGAGCTGGAAAGGGCAAGAAAACAGACCCTGCTCCAGAGGCTTCAGAAGGGACCAGCTCTGCTGACACCTTTGTTTCAGCCCAGCTGGCCTGATCTCAGACTACGGACCTTCATACCGATGGTGTTTTAAGCCAGGGGAAACGCGTACAGATGCCTGAGATGTGATCCACCGTGGCCATGAGGGGCAGCAGGGCAGCTGTAGACCCAGACTCTGGGGGAGCTGCAATGAATCTGCTCATGGGGTGACCGTTTCCAGGCAGAACAGCCCACGGGCCAGGGCAGCCGTGGGTCCCAGACCACACACCGCTCTGCAGAGACCTGAGTCATCTGGCCTAATAGGTGTCTCCCGAGAGCCTCTTTACCAGAAATGCCCTGCATTCACCCTGATTATTTTTCTAGCGATCAATTAACACTTTCCAGATGCAAAAATTGGAGAGTGGCCAGTCTCGGCCTTTGCGTGGTTTGGGAGGACCCACGAAGGAGATGTTGGCAGGTTCTGCAGGCCGAGTGGCTGTCACTATGCCTGCATTGTTCCTGAGTGGCTGTGGTATCAATGCCACTATCAGGGGAGCCCGGAGATGCCTGCAGAAACTCAGCCTGGCGCGGTGGCTCACGCCTATAATTCTAGCACTTTGGGTAGCCGAAGCAGATGGATTGCTTGAGCTCATGAGTTCAAGACCAGCCTGAGCAAGAGTGAGACGCCCATCTTTACTAAAAATACAAAACTAGCCAGGCCTCGTGACAGGCACTTGTAGTCCCAGCTATTTGAGAGACTGAGGCAAGAGGATTGTTTGAGCCCAGGAGTTTGAGGTTGCTGTGAGCTAGGCTGAGGCCACTGGACTCTACCCAGGGTGACAAAGTGAGACTCTCTAAAAAAAAGAAGAAAGGAAAGGAAAGGAAGCCCGAGGCGTCCTTAGTGTCAGCCTGAAGCTCTTTTTTGAGCCTTCATGTGATGGGTATGGAGACGCCGCTTGGTCTCTCTCTGTAACGGGCGGGTGGTCGGGAGTACGGAGTGGTCCTTGTGACAACGAGCACCTCCTGGTCTCTGTCTTTAAATCATCTCTGTCCTTTTGTCACAGTCTGTCTCAGGTAGCTAGTCCACTGCCGACCATTGGAGGCCACTCTTGGGCATGTCCTTTGTCCTCCTCTCCCCTTCCCAAGATGAGGCCTGGATGAGAGTGGAGGAAGTTTAGGGTTGTCATGGTTTCCCAGGGAGGGGTTGCGGGAGGGAAAGCCTGTCCCCAGTTCTAGAGGCCAGAGGTCTGACATCAAAGCATCTCGGGGCCAGCTCCTTGCTCCTTCCAGAGGAGGGAGGCTGTCAGCCCTGCTGCTGGCGGCCCCAGACATTCCTCGGCTGTGGCTACATCACTCCAGTCTCCGTCCTCATATGGCCATCTCCTCTTCTTGTGAGGACCCTCATTGCATTTTGGGCCACCTGGTCAGGCCAGGCTGCTCTCAAGAGATCACATTTGCAAGGACTCTTTTTCCAAATAAGGGCACATTCACACATTCTGGGTGTGTCTTTTTAGGGGCCACCATGTAACCCACCCACCCCAGCAAGCCTGGACCACCTGCGTCTGCAGCCACTGTCTCCTCACCTGGTCACAGCAGCAGCCTGGGCATGTAAGGCTGCATTTCAGGGGCGCCTCTGAACCCTTTGTTCTCAGGCTCCTTCCTGCTTCTCCCATCTCAACTCCCAGGGGTCCAGCCCACCAGTGGTTTGTTTTCGCTCCGCCCCCACCGCCTGTTTCCTCCTCACATTCCCTCACACGAAACACTGGATTGATCTACCCTCGGCTGACAACATGATGCAGCCGCAGGGGCCGAGGGAGGGCTGTGGTCGCACTGAGGACTGCAGAAGGGAAACTCAGGCTCCTTCTCACAAGCTCCTGCCGAGCACCCCTGGTCCCTTGGGCAGGTGGGGACTCACTGAGGAGGGAAAAGGTCAACTGGCCCACGTACAAAAGAGGAAAACACATCCCCACAGGTCTGAAAAGCAGGACCCCTGACCCTGCCCGCCACCCAGTCTCACCAGCAGGGGGCCTCAGAGGCGTTTTCTCCTTTTTTTGTTTTATCATCAGCCTCATAGGAGGTAGAATTTCTGCACAACACAGAATGCCCACGTTAAGTGTGCAGCTCAGTAAGTTTTGACAGATGTCTACACCTGCATACTACCAGCAGGATTGTGAAAGAGCACATTTCCATCACCCTCACACCTCACCCCAGGGAGTCTCCCCTCCTGTCTGCTTCCCCCCTGCCCCATCTGCCTGCTCTAGAATATTTTATATGATAACTGGAATCGTACAGCAAGTCGGGGCTCTCTCCTCCTCCTTTCTCCTCCTGCCTAGGGTGACCAGATTTTAACACCTGTAAGGTGGGACAACATGGCCGGGGGGCGGAGCAGGGGCAGAGGACAGGGGACCAGGCAGGCAGGGCCTGACAACAATGCAAACTTTGATAAGCAGTTCTCAATAATCACTTCTCAGGAATTATTTATTACAGTTTAACATTATAAAATTAACAAAAATAATATAAAACTCATATTCTGGCGAAATTGCCATATGGTGGCTGAAAACCGTATATTCCCTTTTTGTTCTCCAGCCTGTTCATGCATTCTTTCCAAAGATCAGGACTTTTTTAAAATGCTGCAGACATGGGACAAATTGTTGAAAAGCGAGACTGTCCCGCCAAAATCGGGACATCTGGTCACCCTACTCCTGCCCCCAGAACAGGTCCCATGTCCTGTCTACTTGACACACATAGAGGGCACACCAGGGCCTCCCCACGCCTGCAGCCTGTCTGCCACCTTGGTGTCAGCCTCTGGCCTCAGCCTAGAGGGAGGTAGTGTGGCACAGTGGTCAGCTGCCCAGCTCCTGGGCTTGTGTCCTTCCTCACTGTGAGACTCTAGGCATGCAGCTCAGCCTCCCTAGGGCTCAGTTTTCCTCATCTAGAGAATGGGGACAACGACAGCCACTTCCGCACTTTAGGAACAAGCGGCAACACTAACAGTACCCCTGCGTGAGCACACTCCAGCTTCCAGCTGGCCACGCTTGGCCAATGAGGAGGGATTGTTAGGTCCCCACAGCCCTGTGGCTTACCATTTGGTCCTGGGGGCAGAGGGAGAGAGTCAACAGAGCCTAAAGATGGTTGGTTGAAAATCTCAATACAGGCTCGGCGCCTATGGCTCAATCAGCTAAGGTGCCAGCCACGTACACCTAAGGTGGCGGGTTCGAATCCCCAGCCCGGACCTGCCAAACAACAATGATGGCTGCAACCAAAAAATGGCCGGGCGTTGTGGCGGGCGCCTGTGGTCCCAGCTACTTGGGAGGCGGAGGCAGGAG
>CAUYQV010197500.1:0-32300 GCA_963574575.1 Galagoides demidoff | reverse complement strand
TCTAAATGTAGAATATAAATGTCTTAACACAATAACTAAGAAAATGACATGAAGGCTATGTTAACCACTTTCATGAAAATATTTCAAATTGTATATACAAACAGCATCCAGTACCCCATGACAATATTAATGTACACAGTTATGATTTAATAAAAAAAAATATATTTAAAAAATCAGTTAACTATAGCTATTTGGATCTGTTTCTAGGTCTCTACTCTGTTCCATTGGTCTATGTGTTTGTTTTTGTCCCAGTACCCATTGTTTGGGTTTCTATAGCTTTATATTACATACTAAAGTCAAGTAGTGTGATGCCTTCAGCTTTGTTCTTTTCACTCAAAAATGCTATGGTTATTTAGGGTCTTTGTAATTCCATATGAATTCTAAAGATTGTTTTTTCCTATTTCTGTGCAGAATGTCATTGGGTTTTTTTTTTCTTTCTTTCTTTTTGTTTTGGATCATTGGTTTTCTTTAATAGGGATTTTATTAAATCTGTAAATCAATTTGGGTAGTATGAACTTTTTTTTTTGAAATAGAATCTTGCTCTCAATGTAGCTCACAGCAACCTTAAACTCCTCAGCTTGAGTAATCATCTTGCCTCAGCCTCCCAAGTAGCTGGGACTACAAGTATGCACCACTACTTCTCATTAGGTTTTTTTTTAATTTTTTTATTTTATTTTTTTTATTTTTAGTAGAGACAGGGTCTCACTCTTGTTCAGGCTGGTCAAATCTCCTGAGCTCAAGCAATCTATCTACCTTGACCTCCCAGAGTGCTAGGATTACAGGTGTGAGCCACCATGCCTGGCCTGGGTAAAATTAATATTTTAACAATATTAATTCTTCCATTCATGAACATGGGAAAACTCTCATTTCCTTTGTTAAATAATATATGTTAGTTGTATGAGGTAGTATTCATACTGTCCATTATTAAAAGAAAATAGGGCAGCCTGAGCTTGACTGGGCAGGTGGTGCCCAGTGCCTGAGCAACTCTGTCTGATCTTTGGGCATATGCTATCTACAGAGCTGCAGCCCTCAGTACTCATTAGCTGGATGGTGCCCAGAGCATAAGGATGTCTCCTTAACTCTGGGCCAGTGCTGTCAGATGGGCAGCCTCATGAGTGACTTGGTGGGTAAAGCCAGCACTGGCAGCATGACTTTGATTGGAACTCTGGGGCAGTACTGCCTTCTGACTCTTGTCTCCCTGGAAACACTATCTGGGGCTGTGGAGTCACCACTTCTCTGCCTTAGTGTAGCAGTGGCACTGCAACAGTGAGGAGTGGATTCATTAGGGACAACCTATCAATTCTACTAAAAAAGTATAATTAACATATTAAAAAAGAGATAAAGGGGAAGAAGCTGAAAATACTCATGAGGAGGAATCTGCTGAAGAACTCCAGCAACATGAAAAATCAGAACAGATCAATGCCTCCTGGGGATGTCAAAGAAAATACAACAGAGAATTCTATCCACAGAGAAATTGCTGAAATGTCAGAAATAGAATTCAGAATATGGATGGCAAATAAGATAATTGGAATGGAGGAAAAGATAGAACTAGAGAACCAAAAAACAGTTTAGAAATTGTCTCAAGAAATTAATGAATTCAAAGACAAAGTCACCAAGGATATGGACATAATGAGGAAAGATATAGCAGAGTTTAAGGTATTTAAGGTGTTTCAAAATATAACAGAGTCCCTCAGAAATAGAGTCAAGCAGTGTGAAGAAAGAATCTCAGATAAAGAATACAAGACTTTTGAACTGTCCCAAGCATTCAAAGAGGCAGAAAAATGGAGAAAAAGAACAGAATATTCCAAGAGAATTCTGGGATCATTCCAAGAAATCAAACATCGGAGTTATAGGAATTCCTAAAGGAGAACAGGATGGTCCCAAAGGCCCAAATTCCCTGCTCCAAGACATTATGACTGAGAATTTCCCAAATATTGCAAGAGACACAGAAATTCAGACAGTAGATAGTTTAAGAACCCAGCACAACTCAGTCCAAAGCATCTCCTAGATACACTGTAATTACTTTTGCCAATGTTCATATGAAGGAGAAAGTTCTGCAAGCAGCCAGACATAAGAAAAGTATTACTTACAAAGGGAAAAGTATAAGTATGATTGCAGATCTTTCAGCCAAAACTTTCCAAGTCAGAAAAGGATGGTCATTGTCCTTCAGCTTTCTTAAACAGAACAATTTCCGTCCCAGGATCCTATACCTTGCTACTACTGAGTTTCATTTGTGATGGAGAAATCAAATACTTCACTGACATCCACTTACTGAGGAAATTTGCCATGACTTGATCAGCTCTATAGGAAATACTCAGACCCATTCCTCATAACAAGCAACAGGAGGGTACACCACCAAAGTACACCTACCAGAAATTAAAGAATAAAGCCTAGCTTCCATTATGGTGAGAGGCATAACATTGAGCTCTGGACTTCTGAAAAACAAAATTATCAAAATTCTGCCACATCTATTAATTCTCTCAATTAATGTGAATGGTTTGAACTCTCCTTTAAAGAGGCATAGCCTGGCTGACTGGATTCAAAAACTTAGGCCATATATCTGTTGCCAACAAGAAACTCATCTTACCTAAAACAAGACTCAGGGTAAAGGGATGGGCAATGGTATTCTAGGCAAATGGAAAGCAGTGAAAAGCTGGGGTTGCAATCTTGTATGTAGATACAATGGGATTAAAACCAACAAAAATAGTTAAAGACAAATATGGACACTTCATATTGGTCAAGGAAAACACACAATATGAAGAGATTTCAATAGTTAACATCTATGCACCCTATCTGAATGCTCCTAGATATATAAAACAAACCCTAACTGATCTAAACGATATGCTATCTTCTTATACTATAATAGTTGGAGATTTTAACACTCCATTGGCAGTAATGGACAGATCCTTCAAGCAGAAACTAAACAAATAAATAATAGACTTAAACAAGATCCTGGAACAAATGGATTTAACAGACATTTATAGAACACTTTATCCTAAAAAAAAAAACTGAATACATATTCTTCTCATCAGCCCATAGATCATCTCCCAAAATTGATCATATCTTAAGTCACAGGCTAACCCCCACAGATTTAAAAGAATAGAAATTAGCCCTTATATCTTCTCAGACCACCATAGAATAAAAGTTGAACTCAACAGCAATAGAAATCTTCATACTCAAATAAAATCTTCATATTCAAATAAACCTTATGCTGCATGATAGCTGGGTCATAGATAAAATCAAGAAGAAAATTAGATTTCTGGAACAAAATGATAATGAAGACACAAACTATCAAAACCTGTGGGATACTGCAAAGGTAGTCTAGTCCTCTAGTCCTGAGAAGGAAATTTATAGAATTTGATGTCTTCATAAAGTAAACAGAAAGAGAGCAAGTCAGCAAACTAAAGGGACATCTCAAGCAATTGGAAAAGGAAGAACAATCTAACCCCAAGCAGCAGAGGAAAAGAAATAACCAAACTAAGAGCAGAACTAAATGAAATTGAAAACAAAAGAATTATTCAGAAGATCAGCATTATTAAAAGAAAATACATTAATTCAATGTCATAGCATCAATACTTTTCCCCTCGAGGAGAAATCTTTCTTAAAACAAAGATTATTTACTCACTGATTGACCTTTAATATTTGATTCTGTGAACAGCAACTAGAGCAGACAAACATCCTTAGTTGCAATTCTTCTTTCACAATTATAATAATGGTGGGTAAGAATGGACCAGACAACAATTTTAAATAAGCAAACAAATCTTAACAGCCTGTTTGTTTTTCTTTTCAAGTAAGAGGACAAGTAAATGTATTTACATGGCTTATTATCAAACCAAGTTATTCTTAACTACACATATGCTCTACTTGTCATGTAGGAGAAGGAATTTTTAAGTTTAAGGAACAAAAATCATAATCTGTAGAGAATATTCTATAGCATTCAAATTGATAGGATTAAATTGTATGTGACACCTGAGGTATTCAAAAACCTATCAAATTAGATCATAAGATGGTGAACTGCTTGGACTCACAGCACACTAGCCCCTTGAGTGTTAGCCTTCCATGAAAAAAAAAAATGTGTATCTTAATTCACTTTCTGTTTCTATGAAAGGTTGTAATAAGGAACAGCTATAATGAATTCCACTGCTGCAGATGCTATCAAAGATTATTGAGACTATGTTCAATTACCTTATTAAAGATACTCTATATATCATCATTTCCAAACTTGACTGATTGCCAAAATCATCTAGGAGTATTTTACCAGCACTGACATTTGAGTACTGACTTTGTTGTTGTGAATTTGCATCTCTCTGGGCAAGAGATAGTGGTAGTGTTGATTCCTGGAATTTGGAGGTGGATGATTTTTTTTTTATTTCAACAGATTTAGGGGGTACAGGTGGTTTTTTGCATAAATTCAGGGCTTTTAGTGCCCCTATTACCAGAATAGTGTCTATTCTATCTGATGGGCGCTTTTGTATCCCTCACCTCCCAACCTCTCCTCTTCTTAGTTTCTAACACCCATTATGCCACTTTATGACCACATATACACACCATTTAGCTCCCACTTATATGTGAGAAGATGTGAAACTTGCATTTTTTTTTTTTTGAGACAGAGCCTCAAGCTGTCCCCCTGGGTAAAGCGCTGTAGCATCACAGCTCACAGCAACTTCCAACTCCTAGGCTCAAGCATGTCTCCTGCCTCTGCCTCCCAAGTAGCTGGGACCACAGGTACCTGCCACAATGCCTGGCTATTTTTTGGTTGCAGCCAAAAAATTGTTGTTTGGTGGGCCCAGGCTGGATTCAAATCCACCACCTTAGGTGTACATGGCTGGTGCCTTAGCCACTTGAGCCATAGGCACCAAGCTTGGAACTTGTATTTTTATATTGTCACCAGGTGATGTTGATACATAGGATTCAGAACTATTACCCCATGTTTAATGCCCCAGTAGCAAAAACAAAAAACAAAACAAACAAACAAACAAACAAAAAAACACATAAGACAAATCAAATTTAATAGAATTTAACTGAGAAAAGAATGATTTAAGAATCAGACAGTTCCCAAACCAAAATAGGTTTAGTGGTGCTTTCATGTGGTCATAGAAGATTTATGGGCAGAAAAAGAAAAATGACCTGCAAAAACCAGAATTGGGTACAGAAATAGCTAGATTGGTTATAGGTTGGTGTTTCCCTTATTTGAAAATGGTTTACACAGTTGGCTTTCTGTGAGTGGTTGAAGTAAGGCAGCTTTGATTGGCTAAGACTTGGCTATTTGTTATCAGAGTGGGTTAGATCACAGCTAGGTTATAGTTTGCTATGTACAATGCAACCTTCAGACCAACCTTGAAATATATAAGGAGGCTTCTTTAGGCTAAACTTAACACCAGAAAAAATACCACTCTCTTTCTGAGAAGACTAAACTCACTGTTTCAATTATAATTAAAATTTGTCATATTTTTCTCTTTATTTTAGAAACCAGGAAGCTTATATCCATATTTTATAACCATAAAGTCATAGCAACTGCACTCATTTGGATGATTATAATAATTACTTTTCTCTACTTAGAACTAGTAATTCTTATCTCATTAACTTGTTATATTTGTCTATTCAAGTGTCCTCCAATCATTCTTGATTAAAGGCAGGCTATAAATAGAAAAGAATGCAAGTGATAAATTGGAATTACATAAAAGACAAAGTAAATAATATATTTCTTGAGAGACTTCTCTTCATGGCAGTATGAGGAATAGACATTTCAAAAACAACTACCTACTTTTAAACACATGAACATGCTGGAAAATTTGCTAAATTTATCTCTTATAATGTATAGCTAAAGAAGTAAAGATAAGGGAAAGTGTAACTGGCCAAAATAAGAGAATACATGAACTGAGAGAGGTAATTGTGTGCAAGACTGAGCAGCTGCCTTTGGAGATGCTACTAATCCCAGGTGGTTTAAGCTGGTCTCCAGTAAGGTGGTGTTTGTAGTTGTAGAACATGGAGGCTGCCAGGGACCAAAGGCTCAAAACCAAACAACTTAGGAAGTCATAACTAACATATCACATAAATTCAAGAAAGCTAAAATGTTACACAACCTCAAAGTGAGGCTTCTGAGGAGACAAAATGTTAGAATATTAAAAGGTGACAAAATCTTTGAATAAAGGGAGAAAATTATGGGATATATCCTGTTTTTGCTTTGTTTCTCAATGGGAAAAAAAGATAGTTGCCTAAGAATTTGTAACCACAAGCTTATTCTAATACAATATTTTCAACACTGCCAATATTGTCCATGAAATCACTAAACAAGAATTTAGCTTAAAATGGTCCTTGGTCTCAGAAGCACCTGTCAAGAAAATATACAAATTCCAAAGAAACAACTTAAACCAAAGCCTCAAAGACTTATTCCTGCATAAAGCTCTTGCAGGTATAAGCATAATAATAAAGGAAAAGTTCCCAGAGAAATAAGCTACTAGGACCAAAAGTCAGCAAACAGCAGAATCAGATCATCACAGACCATAGATATTAGAATTATTGGATATAGAATATTTAAAATATTTTATGTGCTTAAAGAAAAGTATAATCTTCTTCAGAATATATGACTAAGTATAAAAGAGTATAAAAAATGGCCAGGCCTATTTGAAAAATATCTTAATGGAATTTCTAGAAAACAAAAATAAAATAACAAAAACTGAGAAGCTCAATTTCCATTGATAATGTCTTCAACATGGATAATTTCACAATTATAATATTAAGTGAAATAAGCAAATCAGAGATTACTTATAAAATGAATTGACTTGACTTATACAAAGGCATGGAAAAACTAAATAAATGCTATTTAGGAATATTCAGACATGCAGTAACTCTATTTTTAAAAATCATGCATAATACTCTGAAGTTCAGGATACTGATTCTTTTGCTAGAAAGTGGAAGGACAGCAATGTGAATGGGAAGGAGCCCTGGGAAAGAGCTTAAAGGTTCTGATAATTCTATTCCTTAAGATTAGCTGCACTTCTTTGTTTATTGCAGCACTATTCATAACACCCAGCAAAGATACGGAATCAACCTAAGCATCCATCAACAGATGATTGGATAAAGAATATGTGGTGTATATACACAACAGAATGATATTCAGCCATAAAAAAAGAGTAATCAGATCTTTTGCAGCAAAATAGATAAAACTGGAGATCATTATTTTCGGTGAAACAAAGTAGATACAAAAAGACAAATATGTGTACATATGGATATAGAGAATGAACTTCTAGACAATGGAGACTCAGTAAGGTGAGGATTGAGAAGGGAGTGGATGATGAGAAACTACTTAATAAGTTCAATGCATATTATTTGGGTGACAGATATCGTAAAGCCCTAACTTTACCACTATGCAATCTATGAATGTAATAAAATTGTGTTTGTGCCCCATAAATTATACATAAAAAAAGCATGGGTTGGGTGGCACCTGTGGCTCAAAGGAGTAGGGTGCTGGCCCCATATACAGAGGTGGCAGGTTCAAACCCAGCACTCACTTAAAAAAAAAAAATGGGCTATAACTACACTGGTGTTAACTTTTCTATTTAAACCTTTATGCACTAGTCTCCTGTACTTTTTTTTTGCATATGTGAAATATTAGTAAACTATTTGAAAAATAAAAATGAATAAGAAAGCTACTGACTGGACTTATAAAACTTGATTTAAAATTTAGAGAATTTTCAGACATGCTCCTTTCATATAATAGACAGCAATAACTACCGCTGAAATGTCATAGATAGGATCTCTGAGTTGAAAATACAAAGACAGGACTTCAGTATTTATGGGAACAGTGTACGAGGAGAGTAATCCGTTAGAGGACAGTTTTACAGAGCTGGAAAAGTATGATGGGAGTGTACAGCCAAGGATGAATGCTACAGAAAATGTTATTAGAGCCACAGCAAACATTCATGGACTGCCTCAGCTCCAATCACAACTTCAACTCCTTCCCCTCAGAAAGTTTTCAGCTAAGGCAAATTGAAGACTAGAGTAAAAGTAGACACCTATATCTTAAGAGATGGTAATGGGGAAATGGTATTTTTTATAGCAAAACTTTCTTGTAAGTCAATGTTACCAGGTCATTCATATTCCATGAAGCAGAGGATAACTGTCTACACCTTTCAGAAGGTACTTGAAGTGAACATCATTATGCAAATTCAAGCAATCAGATTATCCTTCTTACTTACCCACTTGGAATACAATTTTGTCTCAACTCTTGGCACAAAACTGACAGCTTTAATCATGACATCATAAACATTTAGAAGGATTTCTATGTAGTCATTAAAGTCAGGTTCAAACTTAATACTGTCATTTTCAAGAATCAGCCTCATGATGAAACCTGGATGTTCGAAAGCTCTGACAGAATCCTGCAAAAATTAGAAAATTTACATACATGAACACATACATAATTTCATATATAGACATAGATATGAATTGTGATAGACCCATCCCAAAGTGGAATACATGGGAATAGAGGATCTCTGCTAAAAAGAGCGAGAGTGATTCCAAGGTAGATTGGTTTGTATTCAGTATCTACTGGGCCTACAGGTTAATTATGGGATCAAGGTTCCCCCAAAACAAGGATATGTACAGCAATGAAATTCTAGAATCATGCAAGGAAAAGCCCAAGGGGAAATTCCAATTAAAAGGCCCTGCTTACACCGTAATAAGACCTCCTTCTAGAAATAGAAAAACCTCCTTGTTGTTACTACAATTATGTGAATTTTCCCTTATTTTCACTAATTCTCACCTAATGTAATGATCACATATTTTAAGTGTGTGGGCCAGTACGAGCCTTTTTTAACAAATAAGTATAACAGGTATAAAGATGTATTTTCTGCTTTCTCACTGATAAAGATATTTTATTTTCTTCTCTGAAAGAACTGAAAATAAAGAAATGAGTAAATGCATACTGATGTAACTGAATCGTACTTACTGGGGGTTGTACAAGTAAGTCTGTGAAATCCTGCATGGAGACTAAACAAAGGTCCTGTAACTGTAAAGTCATAAGTGTAGCAGCACAGTTGAAAAAAGATTCCAATTTGGCACTGTTGTCACTAGTTGGCAATTGCTTTTTTTTATTACCTTGGTAATAAATATTCTGCACTTCTGGAAACCACCTTGAAAGAACAAAAGACTTTTAAAAGTCAATACTTTCAGTGAATTACTCCGTTTTCATTAAGTCTGAATGGTAATTTCTGGACATTCAAAGGTCTTCATAAAGAGGTATATTGCTAAATGACATTATCTGTTCTCTGAAATGTAAGTGTTGAGAATATTTCACTTCTGGGAAAAGACATTTTTAATCTTAGCTGATAGAAAATGACTCAGCAATGTGATGCTGTGAAAAAGACATAAATCTAACTCCTAGAACTATGATTCCTGCACTCTTTGAAGAAATATGGGAACCAACTTTATTGGATATTCTGAGATACTCCTCCGCACTCTCCTAAATGTTCTCTAGGGAATGTGTTCATTACTTTTAAGTTAAAACATGAATAACTGATTAAGCCAAGGGAAAGCTTATACTATGTCCAACCCTTTTGGTATTTCATGCTATTCTATTTCACAGTGACTTGAAAACATGATATAAATCAACAAAATTTTGTGTTTTATTTTCCCACTTTCCTTAATGTGATACCCTAAAAGCGTGCCTAATCTAAAACAAATTTTCAAACATTTGTCCTTTTAACAAAGAATAATAGTGAAATTTTATATATAGGTACATCATGATGTTAAGTGAAGTTTTCAACTACAAAACTGCTATCCAAAACTACAGAATTAAACAATAGTAGTATCTTCTTTCATAAGAGATAACTGATTTTTTAAATAAAGCATCAATATAATTTCAGGAGTTGCTTGAATATTCTAAGAGAAAATCTAAATTTTAAATATATTTACTCAACCCTTCAACAAACTATGTACTAAGAGTTTACTACATACTGAGAATAGTGTCATTAAAGGCATTAAAAAATGGCATCATCCTTTCTCTCATAGTTATAAAACAATATGTAATAACAGAAAAAATCTGAATTTAAAGGACAGAGATATAATTTTCCATTTAAGGAATGGAAAAGTGTCACAACCGCATAAATGATCATGAGAGATACGGATTGACAGTATACGCTGCAAGAGGTGACTCTAACCATAGGTGCAGGATAACCCGGGGTTTCATAATGAAGATGGCAATTTCACCAAAGATTAGATAGAAAAGAGAACAAGGAAGGCCATGATAGAGGAATCTGAAGTGAAAAAAGGATTATAAAGAAAAATAAGTGGAGTAAGTAGGGCTAATATAGCTGATCTTTTTGCTATCTAAAATAGACACAATGGAAATAATAGATTAGAAAATAAGAAGAATGAATGGGGAAAATCCTCTCCAGACAAGAAATAAAATAAACTTTGGTCTATAGAATTGGAAAAAGGACAAATAAAATATATTTCAAAAGTTATCCATTTGCCCATTATCTTAAAAATATATATATAATTCTCTGTTATGTAATAAACATTTAGGGTATGAAAGATTTCTCCGTTCTCGAAGAGCTTATTAGAAAAAAGGCACATACACATTTTATAAAAGGAAGGAATTATAAGAGAATAAAGAACTAGAAGCATTCAGAAGGAAGAGATAACTTTTGATTAGGTAACAATAAAGATTTAATGACGGGTCATTTAGGCTGAGTACTGAAGGACAGACAAAATTGTTCTCCAGTAATGAGCTACATCAAGCATTATTAGTAGTGTAAATTATAATATTTTCCAAGGGTGTGCAAGAGGTCCATATCCATTTTAATCTCACTATGATCTGATTTAGTCATTACAGTTATGTATGCAAAGATGACAATGATACAGTTTAAGAAGGAAATAACTAAAGAACTTTCAAATTTTCTAGCTCTTCTCTCACAGATGGAAACAAACATGGAATAACTAGTTACTTTAAAAATCAGTAATTGGTTAAAAGGGAGGACAGATTTCAGACTTAGTATACAGATAGGTTTTTAACATTGATTAGGTATGATCACAGCCTCGTAACAGAAATTATATTCTGTTTTATTTAACATGACTATTTCTATAGGTATGACCCAAAGTGAAAGTCATTTCAGGACTAAGGATCCATATTGCAGAAATCTTAAAAGGCCATCAAATATGGACTTGTTTTGTTAACAAAAAAGACGCACTGAATTGGAGCAGTATTTTAAGAATCATCCGACAGTGCCCTGTAGGCTAAGCTTGAAAAAAAGAAAATACCAGAGAAAAAGAGACAGACATATAATAGCTATGCAGATTTTGCAATAGCCTACATGGAGGTTATGAGGGCCTTGTTCAGAGTGTTAGCAGTGTGAATTTAGAGGAAGGGGTACATAGTCAAGACTCTTCTAAGAGAAGATAAAAAATAGTTGGTGGCTATGTAATAAGTCTCAATAAATGTAAAAGGATTGAAATCATACAAAATTAGAAATCAATAACAGAAAGACACCTGGAAATTCATAAATATGTGAAAGCTAAACAACATATTTCTAAGTAGCAAATGAGACAAAGAAGATATCACAGGAAAATTAGAAAATAATTTAAGATGAATAAAAATACCATATACCAAAACTCATGGAATGCAGCAAAATCAATAATTAGAAGGAGATTAATTGCTATAAAAACCTACATTATAAAACCAGAAAGATCTCAAATCAATAACATAAAATTCCACTAGATTGGATCTTGCTCTTGCTCAGGCTGGTCTTGAACTCCTGACCTCAGGCAATTCTCCTGCCTCGGCTTCCCAAAGTGCTAGGGTTACAGGCATGAGCCACTGTGCTCAGCCGGCTCTTGCCACTTCTATTCAACACTGTATGGGAGTGTACAACCAGGAAAATTAGGCAAGAAATAGGAAAGTAATAAGTAAAACTCTCTGTTTACAAATGACATGATCTTATACACAGAAAGCCATATAAAATATGCATGTAAAAACTATTAAAGCTAATAAATTCAGCAATTTTCAGAGTATAAAATCAATATACAAATTCAGTTGTGTTTCTACATACTAGCAATAAACAACCTGAAAGTGAAATTAAATAAAACATTATACTTGCAATAGCGTCAAAAAGAATAAAATAAGAAAAATTAAGCCCCTCAAAATACAAAATTTATATAATGGAAAGTATAAAACATGATTAAAAGAAATTTAAAAAGAACTAAATAAATGGAAAGACATCCCATATTTGCAAATTGGAAAACTTACTATTATTAAGATGATAATACTCCCAAAATTGATTTGTAAATTTAATGCATACATTATCTCTAAAATATCAATGGACTCTTTTACAAAAATTGGTTATTTGATACTAAAATGCATGTATACTAGGGATCCAGAACAATGAAAACAATCTTGAAAAAGAAGAACAAAATTAAAGGACTCACATTTCCTGATTTCAAAACTTACTTTTAATATAAAACTACAGTAATCAAAATGGTATGGTACTGGCATAAAGCAAAAGAGAAGAATAAGACAGAATAGAGTCTAGAAATAAACTGTCACATATATCAGGCATCCTCAAACTATGGCCTGTGGGCCACATGCAACCCACCTAGGACATTCATCCAGCCTGTCAGGTGTTTTTGCCACCACTGCCTGGCCTGCTTAGCAACCGACTCGTCCCAGGGCCCACAGTCCAGCCCTCCAATGGTCTGAGGGACCGTGAACTGGTCCCCTGTTTAAAAAGTTTGAGGACCCCTGACATATATGGTCAACTGATTTTTAGCAAGGATGCCAAGACTGTTCAATAAAAAAGAGTAGACTTTTATACAAATGGTGCTGAGACTACAGAATATCCACATGAAAAAGAGTGAATTTAAACTACGACCTCACATCATAATAAAAAAATAAGTTAAAAGGGATGAATTTAATGATCAAAAAGATTTCAACATAAGAGTTAAAACCATAGAAATCTTAGAAATAAAACATAGGTAAACAAGTAAATCTTTGTGACTTTGGATTAGCCAATAGTTTCTTAGAAATAATACCATGAACACATGCAACCAGAGGAAAAACAGGTAAATTAGATTTCATGAAAATTAAAAATATTTGTGTTTAAAGGACAATATCAAGAAAATAGAAAAGCAAAGTACATAATAGGAGAAATGTTTGCAAATCATATAACTGAGAAGAGTCCAGTATCTAGACTATATAAAATACTCTTACATTTCAACAATAAATCATATAACCTAATACAAAATGAGCAAGAGATTTGAATAGACAAATATCAAAAGATGACAAATAAATTGGACAGAAAGCCCATAAAAAGGTGCTCCACATCATTAGTCACCAAGAAGATACAAATGAAAACCACAATGACGTGTCATACCCACCAGGATGGATATAATCAGAAAGATGGGCAACAAAAAATTCTGGCAAGCATAAAAAAAGATGGTGACTTCATATCTTCTATGTGTACATGGGTGGAGTTGAAGAACATTCTCCTTAGTAAAGTCTCTCAAGAATGGAAAAACAAGCATCCTAGGTATTTCATACCAATTTGAAACTAATAGATGAACAGCTACAGGCCCACAAGAAAGGAAAAACACAATTATATTCAAGAAGGGGGAAAAGGGGGGAGGTAAGGGGCTCAGTTACTCAGCTACCACCTAATGAGTACAATGTAGGGTTATACAGCACACCTCTGGATGGAAGACTCAAACACAACTTGGACTTATCCTAACAAAAGGAAACAATGTAACCTAATTATATATACATACTCTTATATTAATCTGAAATTTAAAAAACAAAACAAACAAAAATAAGTGTTGGCAAGAATGTGGAGAAAAATTGGAACCCTCATACACTGATGTTAGAAATGTCAAACCTTACAGCCATTTTGGAAAACAGTGTGACAGTTACTTAGAAAGTTAAACATAGAGTTATCATATAACCTGGCAATTCCACTCTCAGGTATATACCCAAGAGTATTAAAAATATGTTCATACAAAATGAATGTTCATAGCAAAAACAGCCCCAAAGTGGAAACGACCCACTTTGTCTATCAACTGATGACTAAAAAAACAAATGTGGTATGCACGCATATCCATACACTGAAATACTTGGCCATGAGAAGAAATGATATATTCATACATGCTACAAGATAGATCAATCTTGAAAATATTATGCTTCCTATAAGACACCAGACATAAATGGCCACATACTACATTATTCCACTGAGATGAAATGTCCAGAATAGAGAAATCCATGGAGATGAAAAATATTATCAGTAGTTACCAGACACTCGTAAGAGAGAGAAAGGAGAATGATTCCTAATAGGTACAGAATTTCTTCCAGAGTGATGAAAATATCCTGGAATCAGTGGTAATGGTTGCGCAACTTTGTTAAACCACTTAGTTATATACATTAAAGTGGCAAATTTTATGGTAAAAGAATTATACCTTAAATTTTAAGGGTAGCAATACTTTGGATATAACTAGAGGCAAAGTGTAAGTGATGAGGGTAGATGATCAGCAAAAGAGACAAAAAAACTCATAAGGTTTTCAACTTGGCCTGGGAATCGTCCAGGAAGAGGTAGCAGGTTTGGAAGAAAGAGAAATGAGCATTGCTATGGACATGCTGAGATTCAGGTGCAGACCCAACATCTACTGGAGATATTTAGTACAACCTTGATCTGGATGAAGATTTGTTCAGCAAATTCCTCAAAAGTATGGTCAACAAAAGCAAAAATTAACAAATTGAATTGTATCAAGCTAAAGATTTTTTGCCCAGCAGAAGAAACGATTAGCAAAAGGACAGTCTACAGAATGGGAGAAAATATTTGCAAACCATATCCATCAGACAAAGGATTAATAAGCAGAATATATGAAGAACTCAAACAACTCAACAGCAAAAAAAATAATCCCCTTAAAATGGACAAAAGATACGAATAAACATTTCTCAAAAGAAGACATACAAATGGCCGACAAGTATACAAAAAATACTCAACATCCCTAACCCTCAAGGGAATTGCACCTGCATTTCCTGCATCATCTCATGCCAGTTCAAGTGGCTATTATCAAAAAGCTGGCAAAGATATGGAGAAAAGGGAACTCTCCTAAACTATTGGTAGAAATGTAAATTAGTCCAGCTATTATGCAAAATAATATCAAGGTCCCTTAAAAGACTAAAAATAGAACAATTGATCCAGCAATCTCACTGCTGGGTATATACCCAAAATAAAGGAAATCAATATATTAAAGAGATATCTATACTCCTATGTTTATCACAGCATTATTCACAATAGCCAAGATATGAAATCAGCATAGACATCATCATTGGGTGAATGGATTAAAAAATGTGGTATATATATAGAGAGAGAGGGGGGAATATTTTCATGAAATATTATTCAACCATAAAAATTAATGTAATCTCATGAATTATAACAATATGGATGGAACTGGAGGCTATCATGTTGAGCCAAATAATCCAGGCATAGAAAAACAAATATTACATATTGTGATTCATATAAGGAAGCTGAATAAATGGTTTTATGGAGTAGAATGGTGGTTACCAGAGGCTGGAATTTGATAGCACAGTAAGGCTAACTAGAATTTACAGTACAGGGTGTCCCAAAAGTTGCCCCTAGAGTTACCACACATTGGGAAAATTAGAATTATAACTAAATATACATTTACAAAATATTCATTTAAAAATGTCACAAAGATGTGGCCAACATGCAGAGAATATTTTGTAAATATTTGGTAAAATTTTGTAATGAATATTTTGTAAACAAAGGCACATCAGCTACAATTTCCTATTTTCCCTATACATGGAAACTCTAAGGCAACCTTTGGGAAATCCTGTATATTTCAAAATAGCTAGAAAAAGGATTTATAATGTTTCCAGTACAAAGAACTGATAAATGTTTGAGGAGGTAGATATCCTAGTTACCTAGACTTGATTTGATTATTACACATCATATATGCATATATCAAAATATCCCATAAATACATGTACCCCATAAATATTTACAACTATTATATATCAATGTTAAAAATTGGTAAGCAGGGCCTAGGGTCAGAAAAGAAAATCTTTAAACAGCTAAAATCATGAAATTGTCAAGAGAATATGAAAAAGCGAGATCAAAGAGCTAAAGAGTCCTACTCTTAGGGGGTAGTAAGAACAAGCAGAGCCAGAAAAAGAGATAGCAAAGGACTTGAGAGCAAAGGTCACAAAAAACAGGTTTCTGAAAGCCTGAGTGATAGGCCATGTGAACAGCTGAGTAGAAGGGGAAGACTGAGGACTAAGAAGGAAGTTTGGGTTTGGGGTAGATGACATGGATTAATCATTTGCTAATTGTTTCTCCACTGGGAGCTGATCTTCTGCCCATTAGTCATGATAAACACATCCTGGCTCACTAAAGTATCGTCAGAGCGTTGCTTTCTTAGAATCAATCAGGAAGCATGAAGAAGAGATACAGCTAATCAATCTACATTTCTCAACAAAAAGTTTTCAATAAAACATTGTACGCTACTTTGTACTTTGATGTGCATCCTACTAAAAAAGTTGCAGTGCTAATGTATTCCTGGAGCATAAGCCAGAAGGTATAGATCATGATCATTTATTTGTATTCTGTCCTTAAGATGTCATTTTCTTCTCTATAATTAATTATGGAGTTTCATTCTTCACTTCTACTCCATGTTAATAAAATACTAATAGGAAAAAAAAGGCAAAAGTTTTTCCAAGTAATATCACATAAAGAATTTGGTTCTAACACATTGGAGAAGAAAAAAAGATAATGGAAAGATTTAATCTTAAGTAATTAAGATATATTTTCAGGTAACTTTTATGTCATAAACTTTGTGTCTTCTGTTATCTTAAATTTGATCCAATTTTAATGCCCTATTTATATAACTTAGTGACCTGTGATAGAGAAAATTTTCTTATATTGTTTCAGAGCACCCACATGATGAATTATTAATATTACATGTGGCTATTCCACACTCAAGAGACAATTCAAAGGGATGTTTGATTATCCTTTGTTAAATCTAACTTCCAATGAGATTGTAAATTCATTTAAACAATACACTTTCCCCACATAATCATTCTTGAAACACTGCTGTATCCCCATCCAAACATAAAATGAAAGGAGGCATAGCACTTTTCTTGTATTAGTAGAGGTCAAATACATATTTGCTAAATGATCTGTTGATGATAATTCCTGCATAGGATCCAACACCCTTGCCAAAGCAGAGGGAGAAACTAGACATTTAGAAAACAGCAACCATTCACCATGATCATTTTAGTTCCTGCACAATCAGTGCTATGTGAACATCACAGACCAAGGCAATTCAAGACATTTTACAGTACTTAACTCCCATATAGAAATGATTAAATTTTTGCTAAAATGTGATTTTCTAAAAGTAGTTACAATGCAGTACACATTTTTAAACTTCTGTTTTCTTATATAAAACTTCAAAACTTTACACTTTAAGTAGAGTCTCTTTGGCAGTTTCCATGTGTCTCATGATAATGGTCTGAAAATATGATAGCTCTAATGCATCTTGGCGATTGTGAAATTCTTCAATATCAATTAAACGTAATTTTCTGCAAGAAAGAAAAAATTGAACAGTAATTTGAGAAAGACAATTTTTTTTTTTTTTTAGTATTTGGTATTTGGGGTAATTGGCCCCTTCTCAAAAATATCATTTTCCTAGGTTTTGTCATTAAAAATTGTGTTCCATAAAATTAAATATTCTCACAAACATTTGCAATTTTTTGTCTTTTTAGTAATAGCCATTCTGACTGTGGCAAGATGAGATCTCATTGCTTTGATTTGTGTCTCTTTGATGCTGAGTGTTTTCTCTCATTTTTGTTGGCCATTCATATGTCCTCTTTGAGAACTATCTATGTGAAAAGTTGCAAAATTTGAACACATGAGGTAGAGAGTGAAAAGACAGATTAAGAGAAACTAGGAAGGGTAACTGGGGGAGAAGAAGAGGATGAAGAAAAGTGGATTAAAGATTATGCACATACAGTAAGATAAAAGGAATATATTCAATGTTTCATAGCAGAGTACGATGACAATAACTAACAAAAGAGTATTGCACTGTCCATCACTTGATGGACACCCTAAATACCCCAATTTGATCACTATGTACCATTAATATCCATGTACA
Organism: Galagoides demidoff; assembly: GCA_963574575.1. Taxonomy (NCBI): domain Eukaryota; kingdom Metazoa; phylum Chordata; class Mammalia; order Primates; family Galagidae; genus Galagoides; species Galagoides demidoff. Next base: position 14,141 of record CAUYQV010197500.1, on the reverse strand, counting down.
AAATTTCTCATGTACCCCATAAATTTTCACAACTAGAAAACTAAGTATTCAAAAATAAAAGAAAACCTAGTCTTAAAAGCTTATATAATTTAATAGAAATGCAATGTGAAGTAGAAGAAGGTTGCAACGACTGGAATTTGATGAGTATTTTAGACTGGTTTGTGCTTTTAAACTGTAGCAATCTGAATAAGAAAAGAGATAGGGGCTCAATGCTTACAGAATCCACACTCTGCAAACAAAAATTGTACCCTCTCTAAAAAGAATATCAGAGGACCAAATATCAGAGAACCATGGAGTAAAGGAATCTCATACCTAATGAAGACCCACTATATGAAAATCTTTAGAACCTGTCTGATGTTTTTAAAGAATAGAGGGCCTACTCAAGTCATCAGCTTTCAGTACAATCCCTCTTTTGATGACAGTGCTGTGGATCTCTGTTATAGACATGGTCTACTTATCTAAAAATTTTCTCCAGCAGATTAAAAAATGAAAAAAACCACATTAGCATTAGTCATTATGTTATTTTTAAAAATTACATTTAATTTTGACTTAAAGACCAATATAAAATACTGCCTAGTAAACAAAACACTTAAAATATTTCTTATTTTATTTTATTTAGAGACAGGGTCTCGTCTGTCACCCAGGCTGGAGTGCAGTGGTGCAATCATAGCTAACTGTAACCGCAGACTCCTGGGCTTAAGCAATCCTCCCCCCATAGCCTTCCATAGGCACACCCCCCTACTCCTGGCTAATTTTTAAATTTTTGTATAGAAAATGCCTTATTATGTTGTTGGGGCTGGTCTCAAACAGTCCTTCTACCTTAGCCTCCCAAAGTGTATGGGTTGAGGCTATAATGTACATAGCTAGAGTTTTGGAGAAAGAAGTTCTCTTTTACTGTTGGTAGAAATGTGAAACATCAAACATTTCTGGAAAGAAATCTAGCAACATTTACTAAAATAGAAACACAAATATGCTTTGATCCACTAAATACCACTTTGGGGATTCTACCCCAGGGAAACAAAAGTACCAATCAATAAGAACATATGTGTACAAGGTTGTTTTCTTAGACATTATTCATAGTAGCAGGAACTGAAAGCAAAATGAATGTCCTTAGTGGAGTTATAGCTGGAAAAAATGATGATTCAGCCATTTCATGAGACATTGTTCACTTATTAAAAAGTATAAATTATAGTTAGATCAGTTCAGTCATAGGGACTTTTGCAAAATCTCTTGAGAAAAGTAAAATACAGTAGTACGGTCATTTTATACAATAAAGACAAAAAATAGCACATATGTATACATATTTGTGTTATGTATGTATAACATATATTACGTGGCTATATGAACATAAAAATGTGGAATGAGAAAGAGACCCACTTGGTTTTTATCACCCATCATTCGGCTGTGTTAGTAGAAAGAAGGGTGAGTACAAGGAAAGAAAGGCAGATGGGTGACAAGCACAGTAAACAGGCTGCATTTTAAAAGTATGTATGATCACATGTAGGTATTTATGTAAAATCACATATATATCTGTAGAAAGAAATTAAATTTGTTCAACAGAGCCTGAAAGGAAAAGAGAGATGGAGTAAGGGAAGGAAAAGGCCTTAGACCCCACAAACTCACCAACCATTTTACATACGAGAAAAGAAAGGTCCCAGGGACAGAGAACCCACAATCAGATGTAGACAGAGGTAGGTCAAGCTGGGATGACCCTGGGGTAGATCCGAGTAGGTGCTAATTGGGATGTGAAATCCAATGTTGAAGGTGTTCTGGGAAGTTGGTAAGTGCCCCCTAGCGTACATCTGGGAGGGTTGTGAGGGCAGAGACAACAGCTGTACTTCTGTAAGGCCCTCAGCACTTAAAGCAATTCTACAGGCACTTAGCTGGTCTACACTTCCCTTAGCTGGTCGCCTGGGAGGCAGAACAAAGTGTTCATTTATTTTGCCCTTAAATAGTTAGAACAATACTTGTAATAAAAAGTAGGGGGTCACATATAAGCCAGGCTACAGTCAGGCTGAGTGAGTTGAGGCCCAGCAGACCAACCTCTATCCCCAAGCTTTGGCAACCAGGGTGCCATCTCATTTATCATAAGGGCACAGGCAGATCTAACTTTTGAGAGAACAAAAGGATGCCTTCTTAAAGAAAAATAATATAAATCTGTACTATTTTTGTAAATTTCTTCACATGAGTATATTGAACGATGCCTCCCAGGGCCTTGGCAGTGGCCATGCAAGGGAAGGACATGGAGCTGAAGCTCCAGTAAGCCATGGCCAACCCTCTGGGCACTAAGGCCAAACTCTACCATCCAGCAGCATGCACCAATCTTCATGTATAGTTCTGCCCTGTGTTTCCCACACAAGGCTTCACTATCCCCACCAAGGCAATGCCCTACAAGGTGCCGCCAAAACCCGCCAACAGACATTTAGAAACATGACCTCATACCATTCACATGGGCAATATCTGCCCTGTTTCTCAACCATTTGGAAGATTGGACCTACAAATATTCTGTACAACTTAAAATAAGGTCTGATCATTCAGCCCCCTAATTGTGATTACCCTTAAAGCATGTGCGATAATTGGGTAGGAAAGAGAGAGAGAGAGAGTTGGGTTAGAGATGAAAGGCAATGTTCACCTTTTGCTCTCTAAACTTCTATGTTGTTTATTTAAAGCCATGTTTGAAGGGATACATTAATATTATAACTGTTTTACTTTTCAGTTAAAATAGTAGAAGAATAATTAAGGTCTGATAAAATAACTTTCAACTCTTTTTTTTAAAACCCAATAAAGCAAGAAATACTCACTTAAAATTACTGTGCCACAAATCTAGCACGGCCAGCATTGTGGGGTTCATTGCATTCAAGTGATCCCTAATATAACTGCTTGCAGCTAAGAAAGATTTCCTCCAAGGTTTTGGCAGAATTTCCATCCTGAAAAACAAACAGGAAATATTTAATTATCATCTTTAAAAATCAAAAGAAAGTATTTGCATAGCAAATGTACTTTTGAGCAATAGTGACTTAAATTTTTTTTTTGTTTCTGGGTTGTTGTTTTTTGAGACCTAGTCTCCCTTTGTCACTCTTGCTAGAGTGCTATGGCATCATAGCTCACAGCAACCTCAATCTCTTGGGCTTAAGTGATCCTCTTGTCTCAGTCTCCGGAGTAGCTGAGACTACAGGCATTTGCCACAATGAGTGACTATTTTTAGAGATGGGGTCTCGCTCTTGCTCAGGCTAATCTCCAACTCCTGAGCTCAAGAAATCCACCTGCATGGCTCGGCGCCTGTGGCTCAATTGGCTAAGGTGCCAGCCACGTACACCTAAGGTGGCGGGTTTGAATCCCCAGCCCGGGCCCACCAAGCAACAATGATGGCTGCAACCAAAAAATGACCGGGCGTTGTGGCGGGCGCCTGTGGTCCCAGCTACTTGGGAGGCAGAGGCAGGAGACTCGCCTGACCCCAGGAGTTGGAGGTTGCTATGAGCTGTGATGCCATGGCACTCTATCCAGGGGGATAGCTTGAGGCTCCATCTCAAAAAAAAAAAACAAAAGAAATCCACCTGGCTTGGCCTCCTAGAGTGCAAAGTGATTTAATTTTAATAAAAAATATGAGTATCCTTCATGGTAACAACAAAACATGCAAAAATATGTTAAAAATATATAAAGATCATGCTCTTTATGATTTATTATAATTTCATTATAATAAATAATGATTATGAAATTAGATTTAAATCTTTAACACATAAAGTAACTAAATTCTTTTTTTTAAGTATATCTCGCTATGCGTGGACTAGAGTGGTTCACTGTGCAGCCTTAAACTCCTGGGCTCAATAGGTCCGCCTGCCTCAAGCTCCCAAGTAGCTGGGACTACACCACACCTGGCATAAGGTAATTTCTGTATCTGAACACTTTGTTCTATTAAGTCCACAACAACATACAATGATCAAACAGAAACAGTAACCAGCTATCTTTCATATATATTTTCAAAGATCCTCTATTAATTTCAGAACATACAAAACTTAAATTTATCCTTCATTTACTTATTTTTCAATTTTTTCTTTATTTTAAAAACATTTTAAGGATATCATGCAGCCTGCCTATGGAAATCTCTTTCACCTTTATTCTCTGTTAATGCATAAAGTTCATTTACAAATCACAAACACTCTCTAACGTTTTCATTTGAAGACACATTTGCAGTTGGCCTTTGAATAACACAAGTTTGAACTGTGGCAGTCCACTTATGTATGGATTTTCTTCTGACTCCGCCACTCCTGAGAAAGCATCACCACCCCCTTTTCTCCCTTCTCCTTAGACTATTCAGCGTGCATACGGTGAAACTGAGGGCCTTTATGATGATCCATTTCCACTTAGTGAATAGTATATATATACTCTCCTCCTTACGATTTTCTTAATAACATTTTCTTTTCTGTAGCTTACTTTACTGTAGGAATAGAGTATATAAGATACGAAATATGTGTTAGTTGACTTCTTATGTTAGTAGATCGGCTATTAAGTTTTGGGGTCGTCAAAAAGTACACAGGAATTTTTGACTGCCTGGAGGGCTGGTTCCCCTAACCTCCACATTGTTCCAGGTGCAGCTGTATTCTGTAATTCTGTGATTTGAATAACTATATTTTACATATTGGAGATGTGTCATTTTCATCTTCAGAGCATATTTAAATGTTTATATTTTGTGTTTATAATTTTTCATTCTCACCAATTTTAAACACTTAGCCTTATTTTATTACATAGAAAGTTGAATTTAGTTTTCCAGGTATGGTCATATCACCTTTACAAGCACAAAGGATTTTTGTTTTTCCCTAGCAGAAAAGCTGTCCTCTATCAAAGATAGGTGGAAATGGCTGCATAAGTTTTTTGTGTGTATGTGTGTTGAGTGGGAAAAGATTGGGGGCACTTTTAAATGATATAAAAGAAACAAAGTAAAACTGAATTGGTTACTTAATCATACAAAAATAAGTTTCACTCTTCAAACTATTTAAGAGATGTTAAGTATTTCTAGGGAAAATACACAGCAAGTAGATTTCCCCATAATGTAGTCTATACTTTAATCCATCCATTAATAATAAATTGAAATTCATTCTATAATGCATATTTTCTGCAACGCTCCCAAGCTGCGTTTGTGCAAACTGCCATTAAGCTTTTATGCTTCTACATATCTGAAGGCTGTGCTAGTTGCTGTAGAGGTACAAAGACCTAATCAAAATTCTTTCCACCAAGGTATTTATGTTTTAACCATCTACATGTCCATCTGTCCATGTGTCTATGTGTCTATCTGGTTGATTTGTAAATGTAACATGGTAAGGCTTAAATGCATAAATAAAGAATAATCAGTCATATGCAAGCATACCTCAAAGATATTGTGGGTTTGATTCCAACCACATAAAGTAAGTCACACAATGTTTTGTTTCTCATTGCACATAAAAGTTACATTCACACTATTCTCTAGTATATTAAGTGTGTAATGGCATGTCTTAAAAAATAATATACATATATTAATTTAAAAATGTTTTATTACCAGAAAATACTACTCATCTAGGCCTTTAGCAAGTCATAATCTTTTTTTAAATTTTTTTTATTGTTGGGGATTCATTGAGGGTACAAGAAACTAGTTTACACTATTGCATTTGTTAAATCCCTCTTATAGCAAGTCATAATCTTTTGTTGGTGGAAGGTCTTGCCTTAATGTTGATGGTTGTTGACGGATCAGGATAGCAATTGCCAAAGGTTGGGGTGCTTGTGGCAATTTCTTAAAATAAGACAATAAAGTTTATCATATTTTTCATGAAGGATTTCTCTGTAGCCTGCGATGCTGTTTGATAGTATTTTACCCACAGGAAAACTGGAGTCAATCCTCTCAAACTCCACTGCTGCCTTATCAATTAGCTTCACATAATACTCTAAATCAGCGGTTCTCAACCTGTGGGTCATGACCCCTTTGTAACAAATACATCCTGCATATCAGATATTTACATCAGATGAAAATACATCCTGCATATCAGATATTTACATTACGATTCATAACAGTAGCAAAATTACAATTATGAAGTAGCAACAAAAATAATTTTATGGTTAGGGGTCACCACAACATGAGGAACTATATTAAAGGGTCACGGCATTAGGCGGCATTAGAAAGGTTGAGAATCACTGCTCTAAATCCTTTGTTGTTATTTCAACAATGATCATAGTATCTTCACCAGGACTAAATTCTATCTCAAGAAACTATAGTAGAACCTCTGTAAGTTAACTGCCCAAGGGACTATAATAAACTGGTCAATGTATGGAGGTAGTAAACATAAAGAACTAGGCCTGCTGTACTAACATGGACAGGTGATGCATGTCTTGTCTGTGAAAATCAGGTCAGCTCAGGGAGGTGGGCAGTGTAGGGAGGGGTTCAGCTATGGAGGTTCTACTGTACTTTCTTTGCTTATCCATAAGAAGCAACAGGATCACAAATGGCACCTAGAATGGAGAATCTTTTCCAGAAGGTTTTCAGTTTATTTTACCCAGATCCATCAGAGGATTCACTACCTATGATACTTGTAGCCTTATAAAATGTATTTCTTATATAATAAAACTTGAAAGCTGAAATTACTCTTTGATCCAGGGGCTGCAGAATGGATGTTGTGTTAGCAGACATAAAAACAGTGTCATTCTCCTTCTACACCTCCCTCAGAACTCCTGGGCAACCAGATGCTTTATCAATGAACAGTGATATTTTGAAAGGAATCTTTTTTTCTGAATAGAAGTTCTCAACTATGGACTTAAAATATTAAGTAAAGCATGGTATAAAGAAATGTGTTATCATCCAGGTTTTTTGTGCTATGTATAAAGTACAGACAGAGTAGTAATGGTCCTAGGATTTCTGAAATGGTAAATGGACATTAGCTTCAACCAAAAGTCCCCAGCTTCATTATCTCCTATCAAGAGACAGTTTATCCTTTGAAGCTTTAAAGCCAGACATTAACTTTTCCGCTCTTGCTATGAAAGCCCTAGATGGCGTCTTCTTCCATCTACTTTGAAAATCTATTGTTTACTGTAGCCACCTTCATCACTGATCTTAGCTCAGTCTTCTCTGTAACTTGCTGAAGCTGCTAGGTCAGTATTTGCTGCTTCACCTTTTGTTATGGAGAGAGCTTGTTACTTCAACCTCATGAATCAACCTCTGCTAGCTTCAAACTTTTCTTCTGAAGTTTCTTTACCTCTCTCAACTTTTTTTTTTTTTTTTTGAGACAGAGCCTCAAGCTGTCCCCCTGGGTAGAATGCTGTGACATCACAGCTCGCAGAAACCTCCAACTCCTGGGCTCAAGCGAGTCTACTGCCTCAGCCTCCCAAGTAACTGGGACCACAGGCACCCACCACAACACCTGGCTATTTTTTGGTTGAAGCCATCATTGTTGTTTGGTGGATCCAGGCTGGATTTGAACCCACCACCTTAGGTGTATGTGGCTGGTGCGTTAGCCACTTGAGCCACAGGCACCAAGCCACCTCTCTCAACTTTTAAAGAAGTAAGAGGCATTAGGACCTTGCTTTGGATTAGGTTTTGGCTTAAGGGAATGTTGTGGCTGAATTGATCTTGCATCCTGATCACTAAAACTTTCTCCATATCAGCAATAAGGCTGTTTCACATTCTTTTCATTTGTGGGTTCACTGGAATAGCATTTTTAATTTCCTTGAAGGACACTTCCTCTGCATTCACAAACTGGCTAACAGGTGCAAGATGCCTACTTAGCTTTTGGCCTATCTGGGATTTCAATATGCCTTACTCCCTATGCTTAATCATTTCCAGATTTTGATTTAAAGTGAGAGACATATGAGGCTATTGTAGGGTTATTAATTTGCCTGCTTGCCATATTGTTGTGTCTCAGGAAATAGGGATACCTGAGGAAAGGGACCAAAATGAGGGAACAGCCAGTCAGTGCAGGAGTTAAATTTAATTTGTCAACTAAATTTGCTATCTTGTATAGGTGTAGTTTGTGTTGTCCCAAACAATTCTAACAGTAGCATGAAAGATCACTGACTGCTGATGACCATAACAGATATAATGACGATGTCTTAAATGCTGCAAAAATTACCAAAATGTGGTACACAGACCCAAAGTGAGCCACACTGTTGGAAAAATGGTGCCAATAGTCTCACTTGATGCAGAATTGCCATAAACCTGTAAAAAATGCAACATCTGTGAAGCTCAGTAAAGTAATGAGTATGCCTGTATTTGAAATATATACATGCAGATATGTTCATATATTTATATATAAATTATAAATATGTATGTGAGAAAATATAAATGGCATATAAATATACAAACAGAAATTGTCACATAGTTAATATTCTTAGAGAAACCTGATCACTTACTCAGCACGATGGGGTAGATATTCATCTGTCTTTTTATCATCTTCTTTTTCTCTAGGATCTTTTAAAACAAAATCAACTGAAAGAAAATTGAGAAGTTCTGATAAATAACTTTACATTAAGCATAGAATAGTTTCAAGTAATTGCAAAACTATTAAAACTGATTGTTAATTGTTTAAATTATGTTAAAATTTTTTAATAATAATGAGCAATTGTGCATTTATGAATAGAAGAAAATTTCAAAATTTATGAACAAAATCTATCATTTCTGTGTCTTTGAGAATATATGTGCCCTTTCCTAACAACATGTCCCTCTTCTTTCATTTAAAAAGGATAATGGCTTTTAATATTACATTTTCCTTTATAGCTATTCTACCAGAAATACTCTTGTTGAACTGAAGGTCAATGCCATGAGGAAGCAGTGGTTTCCCTTCACTGAGGAAAGGCACACAGAGTCAGCCCTCTGTCTCTGAAGGTTCTGCGTCTGCAGATTCAAGCAACCATGTATTCAGAAACAAATTAAAAATAACAAACAATAAAAATATTATAAATAAAAGCAGTACAGTATAACAACTATTTACCTAGCATTTACATTGCATTAGATAGTATAAGTAATCTAGAGATGATTCGAGAGGATATGTATGTCTGTGGGAAGTGGCAAGAGGCGAGGGGAGTCCTGAAACCAATTCCCTGACAACACTAGGACAATAATATTGCTTTGTTCTCTTTTAAGTCGCATAAAATGGAGAAACAAACAGTGTATGTTCTCACTCATAAGTGGGATCTAATAGATGGGTACGCAAGAGCACAAAATGACAGAGAATACATGAGAAAACAAGAAGGAGGGCAGGAGGGGGGGTGTGGGGTAAATATTTACCTAGTGGATATGATGAACACTATTCTGGTAACGGACACAACAAAAACCCTGATTTAAGTGTTATACAGGACATTCATGTTATAAAAAGCCTTGTACCCCCTTAACTAATATTTTGAAATAAAACAGATTATAAATTTCAGCAATGGTAATAAAATTAACAGCAACACTAAATAAATGAATAAACAATCTTGTTATAAAATCAATATGGTAAGCTACCTCTGCTTCTGTGTTCTGTGGTCTTTAATTCACAATTAATTCTAATTCTCCTGCTTGTCTTTCAAGATGCTCTTTCTAAAATGATACAATTTTCTCTCCTGCTTAAAATCCTTCATAGACTCTCCTTTACCTTCACATGTTCTAAAAAGGGATATAAGACCCTTCATATTCTGTCGCCTTCCCAAAATGCACCCTATGCCAGAGCCATTAGAACTGCTTGCAAGCCGAGAAGAGTCTTCTCTGCATGTCTGCCACCTGTATGCCATCAGGCCAAACACATTCCCCTAGGTGCCGCCAAAGACCTTCCTAACTAGTCGGAGATGCCCTCTTCTCTTTTGCAGGGTGTCGCCCGTCTCTCTCCCCATTGCACTTCCTATCTGGCTCTATAATTTACCTTCCTCATTATGCCATGAGCTCTTTGAGGGCAGGGACTTAGCTCTTTACTTTTTATAGCAGGATGCTCAATACAAGTCTTCAGTGTCATAAGTACAGTAAATGTCCTCCGCCCAGCAGGGTCCCAAAGCACTCCAGAGCATGGTGGTTTCTCCAAATTTGAACACAGCATTTATTACACCAGGTTTACTATCACAACCAATAAGAGAACCATTTTAAAAAGGACAAATTCCAAGGCCCTGCCTCCAGGGATCTTAATTCACTTGGGGCCAGATATCAGTATTTTTTTTCCCCTTAAACCCTTTACTTTAAAACATGATGAAAAAAAATCTTACAGATACACATGGGAAAGACAGACATAATTACACTTAGTAAAAACAATCTAACCAGAAAGCTTTAATGCCTGTCAGCTAATGTTAAAGTGAAATTCTGAGAGAGTGACATCCTGCAGGCCTTGAAATCAGTACTTCTAAAATGATTGTGATGATCAGTCAGCATTGGGATCTACTGGTCTGAACCATAGGTCAACAAACTTTTTATTTGAAGGGTAAGATTATAACTGTTTTTTATTTCAACTTAATATGAGGGAACAAATTTTTTGGCTACATTATTTTCATTTCTAAGGTAAAGTTCAAGTTGTAGTCAAGCCCTTACACCTCACATTGTGTATAATAGGTAAGATCCCACCAATTGCCCTCCCTCCTCTTACAAATTGTCCTCCCTCCATGCCCCTCACTCTCCCTCCTCTCCCCTCCCCTTTGCTAAACTATTTGTGTTTTTTCATTCATGTGGGTGTATAGTTGTTTATACTATATTGGTTTCATGTTAGTATTGATTACATTGAATACTTTTTCCATGCTTGAGATACTTTATTAAGAAGAATGTGTTGGGTGGCACCCGTGGCTCAAAGGAGTAAGGCGCTGGCCCCATATACTGGAGGTGGCAGGTTCAAACCCATCCCCAACCAAAAAACGCAAAAAAAAAAAAAAAAAAAAGAAGAAGAAGAAGAAGAATGTGTTTCAACTCTATTCAGATAAAAGTCTCCATCTTTTCTTTTTCTTTTCTTTTTTTTTTTTTGGAGACAGAGTCTCATTACGTCACCCTCAGTAGAGTGCTGCAGCCTCACAGCTCACAGCAACCTCAAACTCCTAGGCTTAAGCAATTCTCTTGCCTCAGCCTCCCAAGTAGCTGAGACTATAGGCACCTGCCACAATGCCCGGCTATTTTTTGTTGCAGTAGTCATCATTGTTGTTTAGCTGGCCTGGGCTGGGTTCAAAACTGTCAGCCTCGATGTATGTGCCTGGTTCTGTAACCACTGTGCTACAGGCGCTGAGCGTCTCCGTCTTGTCTTATGGCTGAGTAGTACACCATGGTATACACATACCACAGTTTGTTAATCCATTAACAAGTTGATAGGCACTTGGATTGCTTCCATGACTTGGCAATTGTGAATTGAGCTGCAATAAACACTCTGGTGTAAATTTCCTGGTGGTGAAATGATTTTTGTTCTTCTGGGTAGATACATAATAATGGGATTGCAGGATCAAATGGAAGTCAACTTTTAGTTCTTTAAGAATTCTCCATACTTCTTCCCATAGAAGTTGTATTAGTTTGCAATCCCACCAGCAGTGTAAAAGTCTTCCCTTCTCCTTCCCTTAGTCTGATGTAGGTTCATCTCATTGGAGTTAGGTGATATCTCAGAGTGGTTTTGATTTGCATTTCTCTGATGATTAGGCACAATGGGCATTTTTCATATGTTTGTTGGCCATATTATGATTAGGCACAATGGGCATGTTTCATATGTTTGTTGGCCATTCATCTATCATCTTCAGAGGTGTTTCTGTTCAAGTCTCTTGCCCACTTATCAATGGGGTTGTTTGCTCTTTTTGTGTTGATTAATTTGAGTTGTCTGTAGATTCTAGCTGTCAGCCTTTTGTCAGATTCATAGCATGCAAATATCTTCTCCCATTCCAAAGGCCATCTGTTTGTTTTAGTTGCCTTAGCTGTGAAGGAGCTTTTTAGCTTGATCATGTCCCATTTATTTATTCTTGGTGTTGTTGCAATTGCCAAGGAGGTCTTCTACATAAAATATTTTTTCCTAGGCCAATGTTGTCAAGCATTTTCCCCACTCTCTTCTAGAATTTTCATTGTTTTATATCTTAAATTTAAATCTTTTATTCAGTGAAAGTCAATTTTTGTCAATAGCGAGAGGTGCAGTTCCATTTTCAGTCTTCTACATGTGGCTAACCAGTTCTCTGAGCACCATTTATTAAATAGGGATTTTTTCCCCCAGTTCATGCTTTTGTTTAGTTTATCAAAGACCAGATGGTAATATGTGGCTGGATTCATCTCTAGGGTCTGTATTCTATTCCATGGATGTGTGTCTCTACTTTTGTGCCAGTTCCATGCTGTTTTAATCACTATGGACTTGCTGTATAACCCGAAGTCTGGTAATGTGATGCCTCCAGATTTGTTTTTATTTCTAAGAATTATATTGGCTATTTGTTTTTTTTTTTTTTTCTGGTTCCCTATGAAATAAAATACTATTTTTTTCAAGTTCTTCTAAGTATAATTATGGTGCTTAGATGGGGATTGCACTAAGTCTTATAGATTGCTTTGGGTAGTATGGACATTTTAACAATGTTGATTCTTCCCAGCCATGAGACTGGTATGTTCTTCCATTTGTTAACATCTTCTGCTCTTTCTTTTTTCAGGTTTCATAGTTCTCTCTATAGTGATCCTTCACATCCTTTGTTAGATATACACCCAGGTATTTCATCTTCTTTGGAACTACTGTAAAAAGGTATAGAGTTCTTCTGTTATTGGCATATATGAAGGCTACAAATTTGTGGGCATTGATTTTGTATCCCAAGATGCTAATATATTCCTTGATCACTTCTAAGAGCTTGTCAGTTGAGTCCCTGGGGTTTCTATAATAACATATCATCGACAAAGAGTGAGAGTTTGACCCTCTCTGTCTCCATTTGAATACCCTTGATCTCCTTCTCTTGCCTGATTGCAGTGGCTAGGACTTCTAGCCCTACGTTGAATAGCAGAGGCGATAGTGGGCATCTTTGTCTAATTCTAGTTCTGAGTGGAAACGCTTTCAGTTTTACTCCATTCGATATGATACTGGCTGTGGGTTTGTTGTAGATGGCCTCTTTCAGTTTAAGAAATGTCCTACATAAGCCTATTTTCTTAAGTGTTCTTGTCAAAAACATGATGCCGGATATTGTCAGAAGCCTTTTCTGTATCAATTTAGAGAATCATATGATCTTTGTTTTTTTATTTTATGTAGTGAATTACATTTATGGATTTATATATGTTGAACCATCCTGGGATAACGCCTATGTGATCATGATGTATAATTTTTTTAATGTGTCACTGTATAGTGTTTGCTACAATCTTATTGAATATTTTTGCTTCAATATTCATTAATTATATTGACTTATAGTTTTCTTTTTTTCTTTGGTCCTTTCCTGATTTTAGAGTCAGGGTGCTATTTGCTTTGAAGAACATGTTGGGGAGGCTTCCATCCTTCTCTATGTTTTGGAAAAGGTTATGCAAACTTTGAAGATTTCATAAAATTTTGTGGCCTCAAAATTTCTGTCACAACTACTCAACTCTGCTCTTGCAGCTGAAAAGGAGTAATAGACAATATGAAAATGAACAAGTGGGCTGTGTTCCAATAAATCTTTATTTACAAAATTGGTCAGTAGCTATTTGCCTGTGAGCTACAGTTTGCCAACCTCTGATCCACAGTAACAATTCTGTAATTAATCATATTTTAATATAAGACATTACTAATATTAATGTTTATTGTTAATGCTTAAACTTTTTTTATTTCTTATAGCATAACTGTGTACATTAATGCAATCACAGGGTACAGTGTGCTGTTTTCATATACATTTTGAAATGCTCTCATCAAACTGGTTAATATAACCTTCATGCCACTTTCTTAGTTATTGAGTTAAAACATTCATACTCTGCTTTTAGAAAGATTCACTTGTACCCTTGTAATATAAACCATAGAGGTGACCATACCAATCACCCTCCCCCATCCACCTTCTCACCTCCCCCTCCCACCCCCTTCCAATATTCTAAAGCTATAAATAGGTTATGACATTCCTATAAAAGCTATGAATTAGTTTCAAAGTAGGGCTGTGTACATTGTATACTTTTTCTTCCATTCTTGTGATACTTTGCTAAGAAGAACATTTTCTAATTCCATCCATATAAACGTGAAAGAGGTAAAGTCTCCATCTTTCTTTAGGGCTGCATAGTATTCCAC
>CAUYQV010197496.1:0-42791 GCA_963574575.1 Galagoides demidoff | reverse complement strand
CAATGATGGCTGCAACCAAAAAATGGCCGGGCGTTGTGGCGGGCGCCTGTGGTCCCAGCTACTTAGGAGGTGGAGGCAGAGGACTCACTTGAGCCCCGGAGTTGGAGGTTGCTATGAGCTGTGATGCCATGGCACTCTACCCAGGGGGATAGCTTGAGGCTCCATCTCAAAAAAAAAAAGGAGATTTAACTTTCAATTTATCTTCTCTTTCTGTTGATTCATCTTGTTTATAACAGACATCTGATACAGTGCAGTAATTAGCCATCTCAGAGGCAGACAAAGCTCTTAGAATGATAGAAAAACTACAGATAATTTTGTGATAAGGACCCCCAGTCTCCCATAACTTTCAACCATTCCCCTTTGTCACTTATCATTTGTAGAATTAAGGTAAAATGTATAATTCCTTTAGTACTATTATAGAAAGAAGCTGGATAAAACGACCCTCAAACCTGAAACAAAGGCAGATTTAAAGATTTTGCTTTTTTTTTTTTTTTTTTTTTACTTTTTTTTCTTTTCAGGTTAACGCAAAGTTACAAACAATAAGATCACAATGTTTGCATTTGTTAGGTAGGGTCCCTCTTGTAGATTTTGCTTTTTTGCGAGAGGTTGCATGAACTCTTTGGCTGTTGGGAGACAACCTGGGCCAAAAGAAGGCTGAGAATAAAAATCAAGCAAAGAACAATGATGTTGAAGAGCAGCATTCTGAAACCAAGAGGAGCTCAAAAGTTTCCATTGCCTTAGTTTTGGGTAGGTGAGGAGGGGAGCAACTTTCAAAGTTGACATTTGAGAAAATTTCAAATGACATTGGAGATGTAAGCTCATAGGAACTCAGCCCCTACGAATGATTTTTGAACAACCAAGGTCGCATCTGTGATGTGGGTTTCTGTGATTCTCCATGGCCCCACACACTCTTGGCACTACTGTTATCTGGCCAAGGCAAGAAAGCAGCTGTGAAGACAAGCTTTGAAGAACACAGGAGACATCTGTACAGTTTTCACTCCCGACCTCGTGGAGGACATTGTGGACGACTGAGCATGGCTGGCCTACCACATGCCCCCTCACTCCCCTGAGCTTCCTTCCTGACCAGCTCACCATGTGTTAATAAAGTCAGAGGATTCTGTACATCCTAGTTTTCAAGTGGTTCTTCCAACATTCCTGAGGACTGATTTCACGACATGGCTCTTCCACCTTTCAGACCCCTTTTAGTTCTACTAGCCAAGAACAAAACTGCAACAGAAGGCGTGGGCCCCTTCAGTCTGCAGTTTCTGCAGGTTCTTACAATTCCCCATCCACGAAACGTTCCCCACGTCAAGTGAAAAGCTTGCTCAGGTGGCCCTTGGTCTAACTAATCAAGAGATTAAAAAGTTCAATAGAAGTACCTTTGAAAATTTTCTGCGATTATTCTGCTTTGAAGAACCTGCATGTCATTAGCCAGGATTCACCTTCTTTAGATGATGGTGGGTGGCCGTCAGCACCTGCAAAGGAGGAGAGCAAACCTGTCGTCAGGTCTACTTTCTCAGCAGTTTCCCTGATTTTTCAGGTGTTACCCCTTCACAGCCTCAAAGGAGGACATCATTAAGGATAACATTCTCCATGTTCCATCCAGACAGGTTTTCTTACACTCCTAAGAATCTTTGAAGCATTGTGGGTGATTCAGTCCTTTTTGTAGAAGTTTCCCTCTTCCTTGAGGGAAAGATGTTCCATTAGATTCCTTTCGTATTATTCTTAGCCTGGGTTTCATAGGACTAATAAAGAAGAGTTTCTTTTTTAAAAGTTTACAAAGTGCTCCAAGTTTAAAGGTTGAATGATGTTTAATTTCAGGTTGGGAGATCTATTTCGAAGGAAAATGTGCTGAGTCATAACATCTTTTAAAGTTGCTGCAAACTATTGCATGATGAGTAGCAAAGTAAGTCAGCATTTACATGTGGTTAAATTTGTTTCTATTCTGCATTTATGACAGTTGAAAAATATAAATGACTAAAGCAAATTTAGATACCCCAATAGGGGGAAACACCCATTTTAATGCCCCAAGTATTGGTTGAAGCAATCTTGCTGCCATGAATGACACATTTTAACATGTACACATTATGGGTCAGTGGGTAAATGACATAAAGAATAGAAAACAATATAAAATAGGGAAATGACACATCCTATTAATGACTCAAAATGTCCTCTATGTTTAAAAAATTGTGTCTCTTCCTCATGTAAATACTGATGTTTAATAAAGCATCCCATTTGGACCGTTCTTATCACCCCGCTGGTGATGACATTTGTACTTTGGTATATACATGGAGGGGAATCTCAGAGGTGATGGGTGGCCGTGGCGAGTCAGGTGAAATGTGGGAGTCCCAAGTTTGCCCTGTTCTGGAGGTGTCACTCCCATTACTGTGAGACTTCTGCAGCAGGGCCTCCTGGAGCTGGCCAGGGCTGCAGTGCTCATCTGCCTCCACACCATCCTCATCAGGTCTCTTTCCATTCAGGACTGCAGCAAAACTCCTTCACCCACTGCCAGTTCTTTGCCACCCTCTGTAACGTGGCACAACCTGCCCATGAGTCTTCCTCTGTCACCTGGACTACAGTGTCACAGCCTCAGCCTACCTTATAGCAACCTCAAACTCCTGGGCTCAAGCAATCCTCCTCCCTCAGCTTCCCAAGTAGCTAAGACTGCAGGTGCCCGTCACAACACCCGGCTAGTTTTAGAGATGGGGTTTCGCTCTTGCTCAGGCTGCTCTCAAACCCATGAGCTCAGGCGATCCGCTGGCCTTGGCCTCCCAGAGTGTTAGGATTATAGGCATGAGCCACCGCACTCGGCCTTGGAATTTTTAATGATATAAATATTATTACATTAATTTCTATTTTTGAACATAAAGCAACTTATACCTAGGTTTTTCTGGTACTTATTTCAGTTAACATGTTAGTAGATAATAATGTAAGTCAGGACTGAGGCTCCATGTTCCCCTGCTCGGGGGCCCACTGATAAATGTCCTTTCCTTGCTCTCATTCCTGCCGCTCTTTAACTGAAAACCCTGCTTTTCGCTTCTCCACATAAGAATATTCTGAGTGCCCCTCTGGGATCAGCTGAAATTTCATTTTCAGACAACTTTAGTTTTCACTAATCCCTCTCACCAGAACTCCTAAAATGCTTAAAATCTGTGCCATGCACAGCAACGCTCCGTGATGTGGTTCTGTTACTATCACGGCGGCCTACATGGGTGATGGTCTTATCTCCCGGCCGGATTTTATGGTCCCTCGAGTGCTGGTTACATGTCCTGGGCTTTGCTTCCGTCTTATATTTAGTCTCAGTGTGGCTCCACTAACTACCAGACAGCGGTCGAACATCCCTATGTGGTTAGGGTCCCACTCACCTACTGATGCTTGGTCTGTTGTAGAGTTTGCTCAAATTTCAGTTAAAAAAATTTAACCTGAGACCCTGAATGACTCTGCAAGGAAGAACAAATTGGCAGCCCACAGCCCTGAAGCTAGGAATGGACAGGGAACCCATATTACTTTCCAAGGTGATGGGAGCAAAGGCAGGATTGTACTTCGGCAACAAGGCAAAAGCCACTTCTTGGAGACAATTAAAGGACAACTGCATAAGAAAAATAACCACTTACCTTACACATCTGTCTGTCTAAACGCAAATAGAAAATATTGGGTTATTTTTTTCCTCTTCCTCTTCCCCTCCCTCCCTTCCTCCCTACCTTCCTTCCTTCCTTTTTTAAGACAGTCTCTCTTTGTCACCCTGGGGAAGAGTGCTGTGGTGTCACAGCTCACAGGAACCTCAAACTCCTAGACTGAAGCCATCCTCTTGCCTCAGCCTCCCAAGTAGCTGGGAGTACAGGCACCCACCACAACACATGGCTAGTTTTTCTATTTTTTATCTTTCAGTAGAGATGGGTTCTCTCTCTTGCTCAGGCTGGTCCCAACTCCTGAGGCTCAAGCAATCCACCTGCCTCAGCCCCTGTGAGTGCTAGGATTATAAGCGTGAAACACTGAGCCCAGGCTCCTTTTTTTCCCTTTTTCTTAAGTCAGATCTATGCTATGCTATTTTCTATAAGCAATGACTCAGCATGAGACTCAGGTATGTGTGTACATGCACAGGTGCGTGGGTATGCGTGGGGGTGCGTGGAGAGAGAGGGGTTCTCGTGAGTCTTGGTTTTTTTTGTTCTTAAAATGAAAGGATAAGGTGAGACTGGAAGAACTCCAAAATCCCTTCTTGCTCTAAAATTCTATAAAGTGTTGGTGCACGTGGCCATTAATTCGACATTACCATCTACAAATAAGTGTGGGGTGTCCGCCAGCATTTCACCTGCCGATACTATGTCTGCAAGTTCAGCTTGCTAGTTTACCAGCCGCACTTTAAAAGTTTGCTTTGGCTTCTCTCTCTGTGCCAGGGCGGCGTTGCATTTAGCACTTAGGAGTTCCTGCTACAGTGCGACTTGAGAAGTGAACTTCACTCTCTTGGCTCTTTCAGCTGTTCAGAAACTGAGCTGCATTTCCTGGCTCTCAAACTTCGTAAACTCATCAGATTTTGCTGCAGAGAAATGTCATTAAAATAACAGTCCTCTGGAAAACACTAGCGCCATTCATAGTGAAATGCTGAAACAGTAACTGATATGTTTAAACTGCGAATTAGAGGCATTTTTCTATACAGTCCACACACACGCTTTTAGACAGACAGATGTGTAAGGTAAGTGGTTATTTTTCTTATGCAGTTGTCCTTTAATTGTCTCCAAGAAGTGGCTTTTGCCTTGTTGCCGAAGTACAATCCTGCCTTTGCTCCCATCACCTTGGAAAGTAATAACTGGTTCCAAACTGCTTTCCCTCAGGAGCTGCTGGAAGGTCCAAAATGTGCTCATTAGAAGACCTGAGTTGTTGAACCACACAAATCCTGCTATTGTGGAGGGCGCACACCCATGGGACTGTTACTTCATGCACAGTGACATGAGAGCAGAAAACATGTGAACAGGAAGCCCAGCCCCAGAGAGCTGGGGAGCTTCCAGCTTGCTGCCGAGCACAGCAAAGCAGCAAAGCCGGCCAGTACTCTGGACTCAGGTGTCTGGGGGACTGCACAGCTGTGACCCATCCGCTCTGCAAACCCTGCAGTGGCAAGCACAGTGGCTCAGGCAGCGCCCAGTCTGGAGTAAATCATTATGTCAGCAAACCTGGACAGCCGGAGTGGTGTAGCACAGGCTCACAAAGCCCGGCGTAAATGGCTTGGGTAACCTAAATGCGAAACGGCCAGCACCACAGTTTGAAGCCCCGGATGTTCTTCATCCTTTCAATCGTGCTAATGGGAATTCCCCCAAATATATCTTGCTCTTTCTTTAAATAATACATTTCCCCATGATGCAAACTCGTCTTCTCTCTAAAGTATATATATTTGGTGATTATTGTGCACGGTTGACGTGTCAACAGTGCCTTCTCAAGACTGTTCCTTATTTTTTGGCAAAAGCATTTTAACAAAGCTAGAAATGTTTCTCATCATTTCAGAAGTCAAAGATTATTTCTGAAGTTTGGTGAATTTTGAGGTAAGCTATCAGAAACTGGATGAAATTCAGATTATGGCCAAATACTATCTTCCTAATAAGGGATAAGACTCCATATTTAAGAGGTGAAAATAGCTTCTTAATCTGTTTTTAAGTGTTGATTCTGTGCACCTACCAGAAAGAAATATTATATGACTTTGCCAGACTAGCCACAAAGTCTGGGGCTAAGCCCCTTTTGTAATAAATGGCATTTGCTCTGAAGAGTTCAGGTAGGGTAAGAGCTCTGAAATCCAGGAAATCTGATAGAGGCTTTGCCATAGAAGATTAAGTGCTGAGCAGAGAGAGGGTGAGAGGGCATAAGAAAGCTAAGGTTATCAAGTAATCAGACCTCAAGATTTAAAAAGTCACAGCTTCCTGTCTGCTAATCAGATTGATTTCTATTCATTCAAAATGTTAAAATTCTTCCAGTTGCCATCTTTTAAAACTTCACAAATGTTACCCACCCCTCTTTTACAATTAATAAGAGTGTGGGAAGAACTTCCTGGTCACACTGAAGACAGACAAAATGGTTATAGACTAAATAATGGCCAGGTAAAATATTATAAAATTACCTCCTTTCCTTTAGTGTGGGTCCCTAGTTCAAGGGGAATATTAATTTAAAAAAAAATCCCTTTTAAGGAAAGGACTTGTTTTTGATGAGTGAATATTCTTTTTTTTTCTGAGACAGAATCTCACTATCTTGCCCTCCGTAGAGTGCTATGATATCATAGCTCACAGCAACTTCAAACTCTTGAACTTAAGCAAACTCTTGAACTTAAGCAATTCTCTTGCCTCAGCCTCCCAAGTAGCTAGAACTACATGCATCTGCCACAACACCTAGCTATTTTCTTGTCATTGTTGTTGCAGTTGGCTCCAGCCAGGTTCAAACCTGCCAGCTTTCATGTATGTGGCTGGTGCCGTAACCATTCTTTATGAATATGTATTTCTTATGAATAAGTATTCTACTAGCCCATAGATTTTCTTCTAGTCTCTGCTCATGTCTGAAGCCTCAGAAAAAGTAAAAATTACTTTTTTTGAGGGTACACATGCTATTGGCAAGGCTGCCCTAGATGTGGACTTCCTATTGCAAAGTTAATGGGAAAACAGTCCACTCAACAGCAGAGACACAAAGCTCTGAGCCCACAGAGCGTCTTGGGGGCATTAGAGCATAAGAGGAAGAGCTCAGTCTTCTTATTTCTCCTTAAATTTCAAAAAGATAAATCTGGCATTTTTTTAAAGCAATGGCGTCTTACTATATTGCCTGTGAAGTGCAGTGGCTATTCACAGGCGTGACCATAGCACCCTATAGCCCTGAATGCCTGGGTTCAAGGGATCCTCCTGCCTCAGTCTCCCATGCAGCTAAGGCTATTGGTACATACCACCAAGCCCACCTGGACATTTTATACTTTAAGAAAAACTACTTTTGATGTTTACTCAATGTTGCGGTCTAGCCTCTTATGGACATTGAACCCAAAATTACCCCAACTAACTCAATTTTCTTCTATAAACCTGTGTCTCCTCTTGTTTTATGGTATTCTGTGACAGCTGCTCAGCTGTCCAAGCCTCAGACGAACATCACAGAAGTTTCTTTTTCCTCCATTCCCTCCATGCAGTCCCAAGTCAAGAACGCTCTACTTTCTATCTCTCGGATCTCAGCCTTTGTCTCTTCATATTATCTCTCTTAAATCACACACCTACTCTCCCCCTGCTTAGCCTTACATAAGACCTCCTGAGTCTCATGTTGACCACAGTAAACCTGAAAAGGGGGCGACTGGATGAGTTAGAGTTTGTGCCATGAGACAGAGTATGTCTGTCCTTGCCATGGGTTTGCTACAAACAAATAACTGAAACAGACATCCTCCAGATGGAGTGGTTTTGCAACAGGCCTCAAGCTTCTTACCTCAGTGTGAACCAGTAAAACAAACTGTGGGTCAGAGGCTGGTCCACGGATGAGGATGTTTATGAGTTAACAGAGTTAGTAGGTACAAACATCTCAGCATGAAGCACCATGATGCTGATGGTTGAGGCCTGAGTGGACCTCCGTTCCCTCAGATTCAACATTCCAGCACCATTTGACTTAGTTTCAATCCCCAGACTTTACCACTATCTCCTGCTCTCTGATTTTTCTGCACTTCTGCAATGTTCTGTACTTACTGCTTATCCTCTAAAACCCAGACAACCAATAACACCTTTGGGAAAAGGTCCTTTGACTTTCACTAGGCAGAGATAACCACTTTGGCCTCTGTGCTGCCTCTTCACCTTGAAATTCTGCAAGTGTTACACTGTTATGATCTGTTGTTCTGGGTCTTTCTCTTCAGACTGTGAGGTCTTCCAGGGCAGGATATGAATCTTATTCACCTTTGTGTCACTAGTGCCTAACACAGCACGCCATACATAGCAGATGCTCCGTAAATGAATGAAATGAACAGAAGATGAAAAACGGAGTAAATGAAAAAGCCTAAAATGAACTGAAACACCACTGTTTTCAGACTCTGTATGCCAGACTTTTCACATACTTGTATATTATTTCCCCTTAATTCTTTCAACAATCTTCCTCTTGGGGAAAGTAGCACTGGTCTTATTTCATAGATGTGAAACCCAAGGCTGAAAATCTTAATGATTTTATGGCTGGTCATATAACTAGGCTGGTCAAATAACAAGCCTCAAATCCAGACCTCCAAGTTTGTTTTCCTTATACTGTGATTGTGTAGCCTTTGAGGCTTACTGTTGAAATTATGTGACTGATCTTCATTATCAAATTAGCTGGAGTATGCCATTGAGTGTTGACAGATCACTTTTAAATTTAGGAGTAAAAGCAACTAGAATGCAGTCTCATTTTCACGATGCCTTATAATTTCTCGGGAGCCACAGAGAATTTTAAGTGAAAATGTCATTTAAAGAGAACCTTTACAATAGACATACTTTTCTGATGTTTCCTATGTCTGATGAGTATATAAAGAAAAATAGCTCTATTGCAATCTGAAACTTAGTAGGAACTTTCTCTACTTGGTCCATTTTGGCTGTCATAACATCATGTGAAATACTGAGCACTAAGTAGATGTAACAAACACAAGAGTTCAAGGTAATTAAATGTATACACACACTAACAGGGGCATACCCGTTCTATGTGGTTTTCACACCTTTTCATCTAAAGATAAACTTGGTCTTGTCTTTATCACAGCATGATGGCCTTGAAAGTCAGAGGGCTTGCTTTTCCACATTACTATTTATGTTTCTTTGTTTTCTTACATGAAATATTATTAAGACAATACATTTCCATATCTCATAGCATACAAAGTTATGATTGTGGTTTTATGAATAGAAATTGTGCAATTATAAATAGAACTTTATTTTTCTGGTTTATTCAATTAGTAAATCATAGCTTTGGGGTGTTCTGTTGTATTTTTCTTAATGCTAGAGTTTGACATTCATCTTTGGTTGAAAGGCAATTTCTCAAAGCAATGAACATTACCCCTGAGACAAATACTCTGTTAATTCCACATTCTTCACAGAAATATAGTTTAATAATAGGGCTTTGGGTTCGGCCTGTGCTTAGAAAACTTCATGTCCACGTTCCTTTAATAGTAGACCCTTCAGCTGCGTATGTAGTGAAAAATTTAATAAAAAATTCACATGTCCAATGTCGTTCCAGTGTTTTGTACAGTTTATATTAATACAAGCCAGTGCAAGTTTCAAGCCTACACTGAAAGATGGGATTCATTTCCTAGTGTGAAAAGAAACTTTCAGCAATTACAGCTGACTCACAAAGTGGGAGTACCCACGGCAGAGAGACGGAAGACCAAAGCTGCACGGTTTCCCACTGCCTAACAAGGCAGGTGAGCGCCAGGCTTCCTCTCCAGGGTGAGGAGAGTGGTGTGCGTGTGTGTGTGTGTGTGTGTGTGTGTGTGTGTGTGCGCGCGCGCGTGCATGTGTGTGTACAGCCAGGAGTGAGCAGGCTGCCGCAGGAGTGGCCAGCTTCAGCCCCTCGCCTGGGTGCTATTTTGTGAAGTGAATTACTTATCAACAGAAACCTCTTTCCTCTCCTATTATGGTTAGCAGGGATCAAATTGGGTGGAGGACTTTGGCCAGAAACACTCTTTCCATCGTCTAAGAAATCTGAGAGAGGAAAAGAATTCTAATGAATCCATAGTCTGAAATGCACAAGGGCAGGAAGGAAAGTTTGTCTTCTTTTCCAAAGCAAAAGCAGAGCATCATACTTACAAAAGCCGCCTTCAAAATCTTCTCTAGAGAGAAAGCTCTGGGGACTGGGAGGAGGCAGAGGAGCGGAGATAAGGTGGCAGCGGGACTTCCTTCCTCCAGGTGGGAGAGCCCTGCTCCCTATCTGTCCGCCCTCCCGGGCGCCGCACGCGCCTGGCCTCTGATCCTTCCTGCCCCGGCTTCCCAGCTGCGGAGACCGCCGCCCGGCCCGCCGGCCCCACCGGCATCAGGGGCCGTCTGCGAAGCGCTCGCAGGCCGAGGACGGTTATATAAGCGCGCGTATCATCATCCCCACACACCCCCATAGAACCGACGCTGCCAGACAAACAAAGGGCAGTTCCAAGAAAAGGAAGCGCAGAGGCAGAAGTTACGCCGGGGGTGAATTTCGGGACACTGCCGAACTGACGGAGGGAGGGAAAAATGGAAAATGCGACTCAGTCTGCGCACGCAAACCTCGGCAAACACCCAGTGGCCGCAGCCGGCGCGCGGGTGGCGGCGGGGCGGGCCCGGCTCTCCCGGCGCGGTGGCCGCGGGGAAGCCGAGTGCACGCGGAGACCGCGTCGGTGCAGAGCGGCCGTTCGGAGTGTTTCTCTGGCTCCCACCAGGTGCTCCCGCTACGCCTCGCGAGGTGTCCCCTGTCCCCTGCCCGACGCCCTGTTTTGTTGGATCTCTACTCTGTTCTCTGTGGGAGCAATAAACGAGCCACGGAGCTCCTCGTTCCCCAGCACCGGGGCCCACCGAGGAAGTTCTGATTCATTCTGAGCACACCAAGCTCCCTTCCCTCCTTCTCTCCCAACTTGCTACTACCATTTTCTTTAAATTATTGTTTTCCTGCCCTGCCCCTGGCACTGCTGTCCGACACGTAAAGAAATTCCTCATCCTGGCATTCAAAGCCCACAATTTTTGTCTGGACGCTAATTTTCCACTTCCCATCCGGTCCTCCCGCCTCACCTACTGCCCAGCAAGTTAGAAATTTAATCATTCGCTAAAGATGGCCTCGCGGTACTCCATCTCCCACGGCACGCACATCCCCCTCCTCGGCCTGCAATGTCCTCACTCTTATTTCTTGCAGGGCTTCAAATCCTGTCTCCCCCACCGAGGTTTTCCTCAATTTCCCCTCTTCACCCTGTGGCCTCTGCTCCTCTGTCGTCATTGCTCATGGGTTTGGGACCTTGTGGTGTTCCCCTGGTGGCCTAGGACAGCGCCCTGCTTAAAGCAAGTACTTGGTGTTTATTGAACGGAATTGACAGCTGGTGGGATCTTACCTACCTGGCTGTCATCTCCGTGGGCTTAGACGACAGCCACCCCATCCCACGGTTGTTGTTAGAAGTGTGCCCTAGCTTTATGATGGTTTGTAGTTCCCCTACTTTTGTGTATGTTTGAAAATTTTTATAAGTTAAAGAAAAAGAAAAGTTTTTATAAAATGTGGAGGGGAACATAACGTCACTCCAGTCGGCTTGCATTGGGACATAAG
This sequence comes from Galagoides demidoff, assembly GCA_963574575.1. Taxonomy (NCBI): domain Eukaryota; kingdom Metazoa; phylum Chordata; class Mammalia; order Primates; family Galagidae; genus Galagoides; species Galagoides demidoff. The sequence continues at coordinate 31,571 of CAUYQV010197496.1, read as the reverse complement.
TTTGTGAGGGGGGACAGGACTCCTGGCATCTGTTGAGCTTCTGTGAGTGCACCTTGGAGGACCTATAAACGGGAGCTTCTTTTACAGAATGCCAGGAAAATTCCCTAAAGGTGAGATTTTTCAGAAATCAGAGACTTCAGGGATGTATTTTATGGGGGAAACTCTCCAACTACTGAAAGAATGAGGGCTGTCACAACAGCAGCTCCACACATGAGCCACAGCCCTCTGTGGAGCTGTTCTGTGATATGGGGTGAAATACAGAACACAAGCTGTCAGGGACTCAATTTCTGGTGGCTTTGTATTAAAGTGTTCTTAATGGCATTTCTCCTGTTATTCTTTGACAAAAGCACTGTGCTTCAAATTCCATCTGTGGTAGCTAGATCAACTGCGGTGTCATTTAAGAGACGTGGGGTGTGTCCACACAGTACAAGCTCTCAATGTGTACAGAATGTTCAGTGAATTAGAAGAATTTTCCCGCCTCCACTAATTTGGAACAATTAAAACCGATTCAGGTTCTAAAGAATTTTAGCTTCAAGTTCTTGAAGATTTGTCTTTGGGAATGACAAAGATCTCACAGCAATTTAGTAATTTAAGTGTTGGAGTTTCCCTCATTTTGTTCTGCTTAGATCAGGTCCATACTCTAGCTCCTATCTATGAAACCTACTATGTCTCAGGCACAGGGCTAGAGGCATTCTTAACCTAGCAATCATACCAACATAGAATTTTTTTTTTTGAGACAGAGTCGTATTTTGTCATCTTTAGTAGAGTACCATGGCCTCATAGTTCACAGCAACATCAAACACTTGGGCTCAAGTGATTCTCTTGCCTCAGGCTCCTGAGTAGTTGGGACTACACGCACCCACCACAATGCCTGGCTATTTTTAGAGACAAGATCTTGCTCTTGCTCAGGTTGGTCTTAAACTGCTGAGCTCAAGTCATCCACCTGCCTCGGCCTCCCAGAATGCTAGGATTATAGGCATGAGCCACCATGCCTGGCTCCAACTTAAAAGTATTTTTATCTTTCCTTTGCAGATAGGAAAATTGAGGCTAGTCATACAGATTGGAAAGTGAGCCTAAATCTGTCTGACTTTATAGTCTATGATTTTTTTCAATTCTTCTGAAAGCTTTGGGAACCTTAGATAATGTCTTGTATGCTGGTTTTCAGACTGGGTTCCATGGAGCTCTAGGCCATTCAGGACATGCTTCAGGAACCTTGGCAGTGTGGAGCCAGGTCAGTTGGGCTTGGGCTTGGGCTCCACTCATTGGATTAAAATGAAGAAACATCATTATCACCTGTTCTATAGAGTGACTTAAGATTTTGTTTGAAACGATGGTTTTGCTACTAAAAAATTATTTTAAAACTCACTAAAAAGGTATGCATCTTGGGGGCCAGAGAGATTAAATATCTTGCCCAAGATGTTATAACTAAGAATGACAGGCCCAGCATTAACTGCAGATGTACAGTCTCTGCCTCAACCTCCTGACTTCCCCTGTCCTTTAAGTTCTCACTTGTTAAATCCCAGGGAAAGTGAGAGGAAGTCTGTAGTAGGGCTGAGCTATCTGACCGGGTTGTGTGTCTTGTCAGTATTCTTGAAAAATAGAAGGCGTGGATGCCATCCCATTGGCAAGCTAGACTGCTTTTAAACCCTTTGGTTAAAAGACTGAAGTTTGTCAACATTTACCTCGTGACAAAGTAAAATTAAGTAAAGGGTTAAATATGTAATTCGTCTGGATGATTTAGGGCTCTCCTCTTTTCATTCAAAGCAAAGCAGTAGTGAAGGATACTTCTGCATGAGTCATTTAGCTAATTATATAGTCTTGGCTTGAGAGTACTCTTGCTAGAAACATTGCTTCAACTGCCCTGTTTATAAATTTAGTCAATCTAGCCAAAAGTGGCTCTTTTCACATGAGACAAAATAGATGTGGGGAAGACACTGCAGAGGTCGGGTATGGCCACGGAACACGAATCTCTTAAGTCAGCACAGTTTATACGGACTGGCTCATCACAAGGCCTCGAATTCATGTGGTACCTTGGCATCTCTGCGCCTCACAGGGCCCCCCAAAGACCCAACTGTGAGGAATTCACAGTTGCACTGGATACTCACCCCAGGACCAACCATGTCACTTCCTTGCCAGCCCATACAATTATTCCAGCAAGCCAATTCCATCCTCCCCTGGGAGGCTGAGGGCACCTGTTCCTCCCATTACTCCTGCCTTTCACCACAGCTGCTGGTTCACTCTGTCCCTGAGAGTCACCCCTGGGAGGCCCTGAGTGACAGGTCAGCATCATCCTTCCCTGGCCTCTAAAGTGTATGTGACTCCTAAACTGCTGTGGATCTGAACCCTCTCTCACCAGTGGGGTAAAGAGAAGGTGAACAAAATAACGGCCAGACCTTAGCACTAATACTGGAACTTGTGTAGAGAACTAGCAAACTAGCAATAAATATCCTGTCCATTGGAGTTTTGCTCTCAGGCTATTTGCAAATAGAAATGAATGTCAAGTGAAATTATGACAGTTGGAACTGACCTTTGTGAATTCCAAGGCTCCTTCGTTTTCCCATTTGTTCTTTTTAATTTTTATCATTCTCACCCGGAGAATTGTTAGGAGCACTGTTTTTTTTCCTGAGCTGGCTTACCTGCTGCCCTGCCTAAAGGCAAAGGGCTAAAAGGATGCCACTTCTATTCCTGTCATTTAAATCTTTACTGATTGCATTCTTTCTGTAAAATGTAGCAGAAAGAATTTTTTTCTCATCTCCACTGGCAAGAGATTATAATAATAAACAGACCTTTTCCCCCCTCCATCTGAAACATCCTCAAATTAATATATTTCCAGAGTCTCTGCCTTAGAAACAAAGCTTTAGATGCAATTTCTTTTTCTATTCATGAGATTTACAATAGGAAGGTCATGTTTGTACTAGACTTTGGTTTGAAATTAATTTTTTCTCCACAGCATTTCTATAGTATCCAGGCACTTCGTTATTTAGTCATTTGCAAATATTAAATAGTTGTCATTCTTGAACAACGATCTAATATTCCCTTTATGGGTAGAGAAACTGAGTTGTGGAACTTGCAAATCATTGCCAGGACAGAGATCACTCTAAGGCTTATGGCTACTCATTGAAATGCTTTTCTATACACGTTCTTGGAGTACAAAGGAAAAATGTAAATTGTTTTATAGTGTGTACAACATCCTCTAACTGTTAGACAGTATTAATTAAAAGCTCATTTGCATTCTATTTTAAGAGAGAAACTTTCCGGAGTAAAGAAATACATTCAGATCCCCCAATGAACCCCACCACTGAGGCTGTGCTGTGATCACTCTCCCTCTCTTTGGCTTACGCCTCATACAGATCAAAATATATTCTTGGTTCAGTTGAACAAGGGTTCATTTAAACACATCTGTTGCTCATCAAACCCTATTTTAGGAGTAGGGAATTGTTTTTCAAAGATAGGTTCTGTCTGGAAGGTCTTCTGGCAACGAATAGTCCTCATTACATCTTACGACATTTTACCAACATACATACAGTACTCACTTTTACACGATTATAGAACCCAGGCAAAACCCTGCACCCCCACATCAAAGGATTCCTCACTTGAGTAATTCTAAAGAGTAAATTGATTTTCTCATCATTTGTTGTGTTTGACAATAGAAAGGCTGATGCAGCAACATTGCTAAAATGACAGCTCATTTCGATTCAAGGGGAAGGAATTTGTGTTAATATTCTTAATGACAGGCATCTTTATGAGAAATGTGAAATCATTTATCCTTAGCAATAACCTGACTAGGATGAAAAAGTACTTGGTACTTAGAACGGAAGTCATCTGTCAGGAAAAATTATTTAGACGGATGCAAATGAACTGCATAAATTGGCCTACTGTAGCTTCCTAATTATGGCATGTGGATTCAAGTTCGTGAAAATCAGTCTGAACCGAAGAAGGAACCGGAAAGGACCTTTCAAGACGTGATCTGACATTCTGTTGGAGGAAAAGATAACACAATGTTTGATCAATTTCTTTCACATTGACTAAGAATTTCTGAGAATGATTTAAGAACCAAAGACATGGAAACCAAAGGGAGACACATAAAGTAAGTGCGTGTGTGTCTGGCTTATTCAGAATAGCCGTGGTACCTTCTGAGCGGCTTGTTCATCCTGACACCATATTCTAAATAATAAATAGTGTTTTCTGTGGAGGGTTATTCCAACCTTCTCAGGGCTGGTGTGGGCATGAGCCCAAGGGACCAGTCTGAAAGATGTGAGCACTTGGGCCAGTATGTAATAAGCCTCATACAGACTGGTCTGTGCATCTAGTGGAGAGCGGTTCCATTCTTAATAGGCCTGGTGTTGCAGGCCAGTTAACAAGTTTTTATTGGAATCTCAGTCTTCTCTTCCTCGCCAGCTTCACAGCAAACCTGCTTTTAGCTCTTCACCAAAACCCTAGTAAATTGTGGGAAGAAGCACTTTACTAGTGTAGGAAATTTAATTAGTCTGGGGAAAAAAAGGTGTAAATTGCAGGAAAATGTAAACTGTCTCAGTGTAAATTAATAGCTGGGTTTTACTGTTAAGCATTTATATAGAACTTTCTTTCCAGAAGATGCATGGATTTATGGAGACAAACTGTCCTGGGTCCAAATCCTAGCTCTACAGGTGTGTGTGTGTGTGCATTTTAGCCTAATTTCAATGTAATTCCTTTCCTTAGAACTAGAATGACTGATTAGTATAGGTGTTACAAAGTCTGAAAGTGAATAGCAGTGTCTGGCACGCAGAGGGCCTCCGAATCACTTGGTTTCTTCTTTTTTGGAGACAGGGTCTTACTCAGTCACCCAGGAGAAAGTAAAGTGGCCTGATCATAGCTCACTGTAACCTTGAGTTTCTGAGCTCAAGCAATCCTCCCGCCTCCTGCCTCAGCCCCCAGCCAGCTGGTTTTCCTTCCTTTCCTGAGTCTTTACTGGCACAAATGTCCTTAAGCGATAGTTCAGTATTATTTGCCTTGAGTGAGCAAAAAGCAAATTCCTTTTTCAGAGAGCATTAGCTGAGGGGTGACTCTGGCAGTCACCTAGGTTTCTGTGTTAAAATGACAGAAAGGGAACTCTTCAAAAAGATGGTAATTGATAATCATTAGCAATAACCTGAAAGTTGTGATTTCAGTCCCAGGGGAGATAGTCATTCCAGGGATCAAGTACATGGATTAAGTAAATGCAAATTGTTGGGGTTGATGTTAGAAAGCTTTTGCCAAAAAACAGTGAATTAGAGAAACACATTTAAAAAATTGTTCAAGAAATTGGTACGTGCCAAATCCAATTTGGCACCTTGCCTTTGTGCAAACAGGGAGCGGTGTCACTTGTGAATGTAAAACCAGCAGAAGTGGGGAAAGTCCAGGAGCAGAGACCGGGCATGCAGAGAAAGAGGGGCTGAGGTGGGGACAGGACAGAAGCCTGGGTACACGCCAACTGCAGAGGCTGCAGTCTCTGAGAGATGCTGATAAGGATGTGCTGAGATGTGGACAGGAAAAAGCCTCATTCTGCACAGTGTGCAAAAGACCCCTGTCTGGGGCTGACAGGTGCATTAGGGAGGAGTAGCTCAGGCTAAGGCTGGAGCCTGAGGCGAGGGTGATGGACAGTCAAGGGAGTGATAAGGGCAGCACTTGCAAGGTATTACTTTAGACTTTAAACTGTGCCAAGCTGCGAACCTGAGCCCATGTGTGACTGACTTCAGGGAAGAAGTTTTTACTCTGCAATTCCCTTACCTTGCAGTAAAGTAAAGCTGTGCACTTAAGGTGTCTGTGTGCTGTGCCAGGGTAGAACCAAGGAGGTATTACTAAGGAAGGGAGGGAGGTCAGTGAATATGGTCCTCTCAGCTTGCTAATTATTCTTATTTGGCGGGGGGGTGGATACAAATAAATATAATGGGATATTCTGGAGTGCGAAGGGACTGAAAAGGGAGGGTTGGAAGCACGTGTGGGAAGCAGGAGGTGGGAAGGTGTATCCTGACACGTGGCTTGGGCTCTCATCTTTCCTCTAACTGGTCCCTTCCTGAGTCATTGCTCATGAGCAGCTGTGGGGGATGCCTCAGAAAACTGGCTGTAACTGAGCACTGTGGCTTATGCACGTAGTTCCAGCTACCCCAGAGGCTGAGGAAGGAGGACAGCTTGAGCTCAGGAGTTCAAGACCAGCCTGGGCAATATACAGACACTCAAATTCTACTTCCTCTCCCTTTTATAAAAGGAAGAAAGACAAAAAAGAAAGACCAAAAAAAAGAAGGAAAGAAGGAAAGAAAGCTGGCTGTGTATCCTGAAACTGGTTCCACTCCTGTCCTGGCTGGACCATTGGTGTTTGTGGAGTGTTTCACTTCTTTTTATCCTAACTGGTTACAGCAAAGGGAAAAATCATGAATCCAACAAGCAGTGAGTCTGAGAACCAAGTGTTGTCATATAGACAAGAAATGATAATTTAAAGAGGGTCCCTGGACAGTCAAAGGCCACATTTCAAACTATCAATAGAGCAGTTCAACTTTCCAAGGACAGAATTAGGAAATCACTTAAAAGTGAAATTTGTTTTCTGCTTTTATATATTTATATTCTGGCTGTGAAAACTGTGCACTTTGCTATAAAGCTGAGGTTTGGTGAATTGAGCCAACTTAATTTTTAGGTCTTGTACTTAAGTATTTAGATCATTATGTCTTAAAAGCTTTTTAATAGAGAACTCTAAACATCATTAATTCATTTAACAAGCATTTATTGAATGCTTAATGTGTGCCAGGGGCTGCTGTTGATGCAGAGATGCTGTGTGTCTGCTTTCAAGAGGAGGCAAATAAAACGGGATACCTACTTTTTCTTACACTTTTCAACATAAACCCTGTTCCTGGAAAGAAAGAATTCTCTCAATTGTGGAATTAAAAATTACTGAATATAAGGAATAAAAGGCCAGGCCTGGTGGCTCAAGCCTGTAATCCCAGCACTCTGGGAGACTAAGGTAGGTGGATTGCCTGAGCTCATGAGTTCAAGACAAGCCTGAGCTAGAGTGATGCCCTGTCTCTGAATAAATGAATAAATAAAGTAACTGGGTGTTGTGATTGGCGCTTGTAGTCCCAGCTACTTGGGAAGCTGAGGAAAGAGGATCTCTCAAGCCCAAGAGTTTGAGGTTGCTGTGAGCTAAAGATGCCCCAGCACCCTATTAAGGGTAACCAAGTGAGACTCTGTCTCAAAAAATAGAAAAGAAAAAGAAATTGGTTAAAATATCAACTGAGGGGCTGGGTGCAGTGGCTCACGCCTGTAATCCTAGCACTCTGGGGTGGATTACTTGAGCTCAGGAGTTCGAGACCAGCCTGAGAAAGAGCAAGAGCCCATCTCTAAAAATAGTCAGGCATTGTGGTGGGTGTCTGTAGTCCCAGCTACCCAGAAGCTGAGGCAAAAGGATCACTTGAGCCCAAGAGTTTGAGGTTGCTGTGAGCTATGATGTCATGGGTGACAGAGTGAGACTCTATCTCAAATAATAATAATAACAATAATAATAACGAAAGAGAGAATAAACTGCATACATCATGATCTTACATATTAATATTTCAGTGTGTACACTGCATATTACTAAGAATACGGCTCTGTTTCTAGTTCTATAAACTAACGAGTAGTTAGTTACGTGACATCCTCCATAAGGTTATCGAAATCAAATGAAAAGCTTAGAAGTACTTTGAAGAGTATACATTGTTAGGAAATTAGAGGTTGCACGTTTTATAAATTACAAGAAAAATCAAATTACATAAAACTTCAGAGGACTTACCAATTGTAATAGAGTACGCGCTAGGAAAGCCCATTACTATTTGCATAACGAGCTGGAAGTTAGTGCCAAATTTGTCTCTATGGTGAGAGAAAAAAAGGAAGCCACCCTCACCCTATGTCCCATACTTTTTGAGTTGTAGTCTTTTTGCAAAAACTTGCATCTTTTTGGTGCTCTTTTCCCCATTTTATCAGCATGCCATTTTCTGTGGTCTTTTTGATGGAGGTTATGAGTATGTTTGAAAAAAGGTCTTTCTTGGAAACCAGAGAGCAGCTGCTGCTCTGTGGCAGAACAATAGAGCTGTGAAGAGTTAGGAAGAGCTCAGCTTTATTTCTTCTGGTTTTTCCTATGAGTATGAAAACGGCACGCTTCGTTTTCCTTATGCGTCACAACTGAGATGCAGATAGGAAAGAGGAAAGCATTGTTTTACAGAAACGTTCAATATGCAGGCTTAGTGTAATATGGCATGAACAAAGTATTCTTATGAACCAAAAAATAGCTCTCTATCGAATCCTTCTTCAGCATTCACTAGTACAGGCTTTAGCTATACAAAAAATAGACAGTTCTGCTGCGCGTAATCTTCACATCCCTAACAGAATCCATGCTTTCATCAGAAGTTGTCATACTGGCAAGGCTGATATTTTCATAATGCTAACCAGATCTGCAATTATATTTTCCAGTGGATTGAAAGATGACCAGTAGCCTAAAAATATGAATGAAAATGCTCTTTTTCTCATGACATCTTTCTTTCATCACTCTGAAAATCGTAATGGCCTCCTTTTAGATTCTTACAACAACAACAAAAAGGAAATCTGGAGCATGTTTTCAAAACAAAACTATTCCTGAAAAAGTCAAGGCCAGACTTCAGATAGTTTAAATTAATCTTTTTATTTTGAATTGTTCAGTTGTTATTCCTCATAGTGCAAAATGAAAAATGTAAGTTAATGACTATAAAATACATTTATATTCCAATAGGGATTAATTTTACTCCCTTTACAAATAAATCAGTTTTAAACATAAATTATATGGATGCATAATTATATGCATCCATATAATCTACTAGGCTATGAAGAATATTGCTCTTATACTTTTCTTGGGAAAATTCCAGTACCCGTGTGTATTTTAAATGTTTATTTCCCAGTGAGGGGATGTTACTGATGGATGGTTCAACTGTTCTAACGCAATAGGTTTTCCTATTATTGACAAAATGTGATACATTTGAAATTGCTTGAAGTATTGAGCAGTGGGACAGGAGTCAGAAGACAAGTGTTCGAAACTGAATTGCTTCATTTACCAGGTTTTTAGACTCAGGTGAGTGGTGTACTGCCTGTGACACTCAGTTTTTTAGTGAAATGGCCTATTTGCTTTGCTTACTCAAATATTGCAAGTTCCAATGCTTTAGCTCAAGTGACAAGTTCCAAAGGACTGCAGCTTAATACTGACATCATCAACACTGGGTAGGATTCTTTTGGCATAGGTTAAAAATGCTTTTAAAAGAAGTTTCTCTATAATAAAACTGTAAACGTTCACAAATTACCTATAGCAACAGCGCTTGGTTATTTCTGTTAGACTAGATGTTCCACAAGGAATACATCTGAAAAATAAATGCCATTGCTTGTATTCGTTCCAGTCCCGATCATTCTAACAGTGCCTGATTATTCGCTATGGCGCTCAGCAAGGGAGTCCACGGTCAGACAGAGAGCCAGGCTCATCGCGCCACGTGTTAGCTCCTAATGTCAAATGGACACACGAACTCACTTTAGTTCCGGTAGAATTTCACTTACTTGCACTTTTCAGAAAAGATAAAGCCTGAGTTGGAGAAATGTGTCTGGTAAGAATGAGTTTCGTGATTTGAGGGAGGTCCCGCAACAAAGCCAGTGCTCTGTTTGCTCAGATTTAAAGTGAGGGATTCTGCTTAGCTGATCTCTAAGGCACACCAGTGACAGTCTGGGTTTCTGTGATAGTTTATGGCCCTTTACTGGAAAATCCACCCCAAATTCGAAATTATTTAAGAAACAACAGCAAATAAGATTCCGTAGCTTTGGCAGAATGTGTGGTAATTCCCTCTTTCTTCTAAGTGATTTAAAGCCTTTCACTCACTCACTAATTATCCTGTAAATGAGAATGCCATTCTTCGACAAACAATTTTTTACCATCAAATCCCACTGGAAAAAAATAAAAAGAAAACCTCCAAGCCCCCAATATAATTATCGATAGGGTCAACAGGGTGTTTTAATTTATGCCATGCCACAGATCATGGGCAGGCCTATGTATCGAGCACTATCTCTCGACATTCTGGTCTAGCTGTAATTTTACAGGTCCTTCAAAACAGACTTGTCACAATCTCCTCAGTTCAGCTCTCAAGAGAAATTAATTGATAACATAGAATCGTGAGTGGCTGGCATGTGAGTGACACCCAGCTATACAATTTCACATCTAATCAAGGAAGATGGGAATTCTAGTTGGCCTATTGTCTATTTGAATCTGTTTCTGGATGGAATCCAACTGGCTCAAATGTAGCCCTGGAGAGGGAGTGATGTGGCCAAAAGATGAAAAAAAAATTTGAACCAGACAATCAGTGCCTGAGATAGTGCCTTGTCAAAAGAGTGCCTTGTGTAGCTGTGGATTTGCTGCTGATAGGTTTCCTAAAATTTCTCAGTGACTAAACTAGAACTTTCTATCCTGGCTGTCATTGACCATTCTAACTAAGAAGACCTGTGCATGCACAGGTGTGCCAACTTGAAGGTGTGCCCTAGAGATGCAGAGGCTTGAAACTCAACTTCTGTCTTACTGTTTCTAATAATGTGTGTGTGAGAGAGAGCAATTTAAAGTAATCTACGAAGAATAGCAATAAATGCAAAATTGTACATAATTAACAGCTAAAATTATATGGCAAGATTTTAAGTGAAAGAAGAGCACACGTGAGAGAGAAATTATTGATGTCTGGAAGAGGTGGGAAAAGAAACTTCCATGGAGGTAACAGGGCTTGGGTCTTTCTTTTCAAGGATAGGTGGGATTTGGACATGCGGAACCATGATGGGAGACAGGTCTAACCTAGAAAATGGGCAAATGCTTTGTAGTAGAAGTGGAAGATGTATGTTCAGGACATGTTGGATCACCTTAGTAGGAGCAGAAAGTGTTTAGGGGAAGTTCTAGTCTAGTGGGCAGGATTATGGAGGTTCTTAAGAGCTGGTGCTTTATTTGGACTGGATGCTGTGGAAAATTAGGAGAAAGCTGTTTTAGAGTAGTGGAATGACATGACCAAACAGTGCTAAAAGAGGATTAGTTTAACAGTGGTATATATGATGGAGATAAGAAAGAGATAAGGACAGAACAGTGGCTCACACCTGTGATCCTAGCATGATGGGAGGCTGAGGCAGGTGGATCCCTTAAACTCAGGAGTTTGAGCAAGAGCAAGACCTTGTTTCTACTAAAAATAGAAAAACTAGTTGGGCATTGTCTCTGGTGCCTGTGGTCTCAGCTACTTGGGAGGCTGAGGCAAGAGGAGTTCTTGAGCCTCAGAATTTAAGGATGCTGTGAGCTATGATGCCACCATACTCTGCCAAGGGTGACAGAGTAAGACTCTGTCTCAAAAGAAGATAAAGTGTAAAACTCAATTTAGAAGCATGAGGTGATGCATAACTAGATTAAATCCCCATCACCACCACCATTCTTTTTAGTTTTAGTTTGGTTTTTAGCTTTACTTACTTAGGCTTGTCTTAAGGGAAGAGCAGAGTTTGCCAGTAAAGGAGAAAAAATAATGTCATCAAGATAGAGGGAATGGCAAAATAAAGCTGAAAACAGGATGGCATGCTTCTGAAAGGTTAACTCTTTTGTTCAAAATCACACTGTGAATCGTAACCACACCCCAGAGGTATCTTTTCCACTGCACCACCCTGGCCCTTTCTCCTTGCTCTAACAGAACTGCCACTATTTATTTTATTGCTAGTAGTGTGCTTAAGTGTTTTTTAAGTCTTGAAAAGTTATCAAGAAAGTAACAAATTAAATAGACTTTTTCTTTTCTTATTTGCATGAACTGTGATTTACCTCTAGCTAGCCAAGGCAATCCAACTCCTTTCAAAGGAGTTATGACAATGGCGGGAGCAATTATAGGAATCCTCCTAATTCCACTGAGTCTTCTGTACTGGATTGACCAGAATGGTCTATCAAGAGGTCATTATTTCTGTAGCACAATGGCTAATGAGAATAATAAAGGCTATCCACGAAGTTTTTCATATGGCTTTTTCTTTATTTTTTGTCCTTATTTGTATGTCAGTAAAATGACTGCCTATGATAGAACTGCTTTTGGCAGAATTGATATTTTTTTCCTTTTCTTTTTCTTTTTCTTACTTCTTTACTTATTCATTTTCGTTTCTTACAAGGACCACACTTCTCCAATTCAAGAAGTCTTTGTGCATTTTGGACAGGTCTAGAAGCTTAACATGTAGGATTAGAATCCTGATTTAGAAACTGAATTTAGACAATCCAAAATTAAGACGTTTAGAAATATCAGCTCGTGTTCCATTCTCCAGTCTCCCAAGAAGGACACTAGCCCATTGACTTAAGTGGGTCCCAGATGAAGAGATGTAGTGTTAAGCTTGGCAGCTGAGCCCGACTTCTGAGCTTGCTGCAGATGATGTTTATTAATCTAACCGTGGCACTTGTATATTGTATCTTTGGTTCATTGCACTGGATGCCTCAACAATTTGGTTGCCATTAATGGCTTCCAAATATAAACTGGCTCATGTCAATTAGTCCCTAATGCCTGGCAACCCTGAGTGAGAAAGAGGTTACAGGTGCTGAGACTTTCCCTGGCATCTCTCCCATAGGAACCAGGGAACACAGTTCAGAAAATTCAGTTGGATGAAACAAAATAGGCCAAAGTCTTCATTAAAAACTTGAATGGAACCCAAGTCTCTTTTGAGGAACCAGAATGCTGTCAAGTCTTCATGGTCAATGCTATTGCCACAAATTTGTAGTAATAGGACTACATTTCAATTCCAAATCTTAGTGACTCAAGCTCTGTATTCTTTCAGTCATGCTGCCTCCAACATATAATGAATGAAATGGCAAACACAATCTTCTAATAAAACTATACTTAATCCTGAAAATTGTCCATTGATTTAGTTTAAAGACTTGACTAAAGAATGGCTTTCCTGTCTTGGAGAGGAAATGTCATGGTTGAAACAAATAAAATAAAACAAAAGGGTTTGCAAGCAAGAGGGCACAGAAAGAAAAGCAAGGCGGTCGAGCCCGGGGGCTCACGCCTATAATCCCAGCACTCTGAGAGGCAGAGGCATGTGAGTTGCCTGAGCTCATAGGTTCCAGACCAGCCTGAGCCAGAGTGAGACCTCGTCTCTAAAAATAGCAGGGTGTTGTGGTGGGCGCCTGTAGTCCCAGTTACTCGGGAGGCTGAGCAAGAGAATCGCTTAAGCCCAAGAGTTTGAGTTTGAGGTGACTCTCTACAGTAGAGGGTGACATAATGGGACTCTGTCTCCAAAAAAAAAAAAAAAAAGAAAGAAAGAAAGAAAAGAAAAGCAGGAGGATGGGGAACCTTTGTCAAACCTTAAAATGAACAATGATTTGTCTTTATAGTGAAGAGCAGAATGTGTCTATCATTTGCAAAATAAGTCTCTCATACATTCTGTGAAAAGATGTCAATCCACTGCCCTCAAGACAGAATCTGAAGGTTTATGAGCAGAAGCAACTTAAATATTTCATCTCCTCTTGCCTCAGGACTCTCTTTAAATTTTACATCCTTCTCCACCAATATTCTCGTAGGTGAAAGAAGAGAATTACTGGTGATTTGCAGAAGTAGTTTGTCGTTCTGACTTGAAAATCCATTTCTTCCCCAAAGTTAGAAACACCACATTGTTCCTTGGCCAACTATTTCCTTAATCTGAGAAAAGATCCTTTTTATCCAAGGAATGAATATGTCTTTATAAAAAAATCATAGTTGTGTATTTTGTCTAATGTCCATCAATAACCAAAAAATTAGATTTTGCCTGTTTAAATCATATTATTAAGCATTCAAATCCACATCTATTTACCGGTGTTTGTGCTATAGTCACCCCCAGCCCATTCCCCGGTATCTGTATCCCTTCTCAGGGCTTCTCACATCCATCCTTTCCTCATTCTCACTGCCATTGGTGGGAAGATATAATGCAGTTTTTTTTTACTTATTTGGATTGGGGGGCCCTCCCAACTGTCTTGTTTTTCCTTTCCAGAACCCTGTCTTTCTTGTCTTCTCACTGCCTTTTTTCTTTTCTCTTTCTTTCTTTTTTTTTTTTTGAGACAGAGCCTCAAGCTGTCTCCTAGGGTAGAGTGTGTGGCATCACAGCTCACAGCAACATCCAACTCCTGGGCTCAAGTGATTCTCCTGCCTGTGCTTCCCAAGTAGCTGGGACTACAGGCACCCGCCACAATGCCCGAGTATTTTTTGGTTACAGCCGTCGTTGTTTGGCGGGCTGGGCTGGATTCAAACCTGCCATCTCAGATGTATGTGGCCGGCACCTTAGCCACTTGAGCCACAGGTACTGAGCCTGCCTTTTTTTCTTGATCCTGAAAAACCTACTATTTACATTTCCTAAGGCAGCTGATGTATTGGACACTCTGGAATCTGGTGTGATTTAGCCCACGTGATAGCATAGCAGAGGCCAGGAAGACAGCACAGACGCTGGGGAGGGCAGTGCAGAGGCTGGGAGGGCAGTGCAGAGGCTGGGAGGACAGTGCAGAGGCTGGGGAGGACTGTGCAGAGGCCAGGAGGACAGCACAGAGGCTGGGGAAGACCATGCAGAGGCCAGGAGGACAGCACAGAAGCTGGGGAGGACCATGCAGAGGCCGGGAGGCCAGCACAGAGGCTGGGGAGGATCATGCAGAGGCCAGGAGGACAGCACAGAGGCTGGGGAGGACCGTGCAGAGGTGGGGAGGATAGCACAGAGACTGGGGGGGACCATGCAGAGGTGGGGAGGACAGCACAGAGGCTGGGGAGGATAGCACAGAGGCTGGGGAGGATCATGCAGAGGCAGGGAGGATAGAGGCCCAGGGAAGATGGCATGGAGTCCTGGGAGGAGGGTGTAGAGGCCCAGGGAGGATGGTGCAGAGGCTGGGGAGGACCATGAAGAAGCCAGGAAGGACCATGCTCTTGCACCTCTTGTTCCTTCCTTCTCTCTCTCGTCCTCTATCACTCATCTATTCCCCCTTTCCCTTCTTTCTCCTTCCCCACTTTGCCTAAGTGCCTCTCCTCACTGTATTTCCAATTTGAGACTATGCAAATCCTCGGATTAAAAAATACCATATTTTGGCTCTGTGCCCGTAGCACAGTGGTTATGGCACCAGCCACATACGCCGAGGTTGGTGGGTTTGAACACAGCCTGGACCTGTTAAAACAATAATGACAACTACAACAAAAAGTACCCGGGCTTTGTAGAGGGCGCCTGTAGTCCCAGCTACTTGGGAGGCTGAGGCAAAAGAATCATTTGGGTCCAAGAGTCTAATGTTGCTGTGAGCTGTGATGCCACAGCACTCTACCAAGGGCAATATAGTAAGACTCTGTCTCAAAAAAACAAACAGTCAAACAAACAAACAAAAAAATCAAACATGCTTTTATTTGACAATGACACATAGTTTATCGCCAAACCTCAGCTCCCGGGACTCCTTTTGCCATCTTGGGAAAAAAATGTGGCTGTGTTCTGGGCTCTCGCCATGTCCCATTCTGTGTTAAGCATCATTATTTTATTACCTCATTTAATCTTGATAGCAGCACTTTGTGATAACCATTATCCCCATTTTACAGAACAGAAAACTGAGTGAAAGAGAGGATAAGTAAATCGCTTGAGGCCACAGTTGGCAGCTGAGGGACAGGCCTCACCACCCACTTGTGGATGCTGAATGAAGTCCTGCCGGGCTGGGTTCAGCTCCTCCCACGGGGGCTCTGTGGACATCCCTTCTATTTAATTAGTACTGGTGATTGGCACTTAACCACCAAATGCTTTGCATTACTACTGAAAAGCTGTCTGTGTGCATGTCTTCCCATCACAGCTAACCTAGATATTCCTTCCGAGCAAGGATGGTGTCCTATATTATTTTGTATTCCTCTCTGCACCTGGGATAGAAATACACACACAGGAAGTTCTCAAGTAGGTGGGAGCTTTCTTAGCCTGTTCCTTTTTGCTCTGATTCTATTTAGAAGCCACATTATGGCTGTTCTTAGAACATCAATTCAACTGCTAGAAAGTAAAGACATCGAGTTGTTTGATACTGCTTACATCCCCTAAATTTCCTTTACTAAATATAGGTCCTCATACATGAAAAAGAATAGTAACACATGTGAAGCCTCTGGGTGTCCCAAATTAAAAATATGACGTAGCCTGTGCTTGTCTTCATCTACTATATTGAGAACATCTTCCCTTCTCTTCCCAGCATGAAGCTCTCAAGAAGAAAAAAGGAGAACATGTTTTATAGGGCCCTCTTTTTTCTGGGATGCACTTTCTATAAGATGAAAGTTAAAAGCTGAAGTTTCCAGAATGTCTGAATGTACTGTAAGGAACATCTGTTTACTGGGACATTCTATTCAAGAGAAGATTGATTATTGGCAGGTGAAGGTTAAGGGGGGAGTGTCTTTAAACTGGCGGGAAGCCTACTCAGAGGACATGTTATACTAAAGAAAGGTGATTAGAGTGCCAAGTCACACTAATGGCACGAGTTTGAAGATACAGCCACAGGTGCACACTTCTAAAGTTATATTAGTAAATGCACACTCTGAATGCAATTAATCTTGTTTTCACTATGATATGGTATAGCAGCTCATATCTTGTAGTAGTCGAACCTTCAGTTTTAATTTATAGTAACATAGCAGTTGTTGCCTATGAATTATAACACCACACCACAAAACTGGTCCATAAATAGAATTCCTGTAATTCAAATTTCCGGTTTGGTTATTAAGAATGTGCTATTAATATTCAAAAAAAAAATGAGAAGACACTTAGATCTCCCTTTCATCAGGGAGACATAGAAGGATTTTCCCGAGGCCTTGAAACAAACTTGTCTCAGACTTTTGTACTCTACGAAATGAAAAAAGTTGCATCTAAACAAATAAAAAAATCATTAATGGTAATTCTGCAATATATACAGGCATGTGTCTTTTTATATTTTCAATAACTAAAAGCTTTCCATGTAGAAATACTATACATTTCTGAGGAATCATTTCTTTTCTTTTTTTTTCTTTAGAGACAGTCTCATTTTGTCACCTTCAGTAGAGTACCGTGCATCATAGCTCACAGCAACCTCCAGCTCTTGGGCTTAGGCAATTCTCTTGCCTTAGTCTCCCAAGTAGCTGGGACTCCAGGTGTCTGCCACAACACCCAGCTATTTTTTTTATTTTTTATTTTTGGTTGTTGCAGTTTGGCCGGGGCTGGGTTTGAACCCACCACCCTTGGTATATGGGGCAAGCGCCCTACTCACTGAACCACAGACACCACCCTGAAGAATTATTTCTATGTATTTCATATTTGTGTTGTCATGTTAAGTTAAATTCTCTAACTGTTAAGGTATACAATGGATAAGTGTATATTGAACTTAAACAAATAATAGAATAATGGTAAATATTGAAAAAATTAACAAAAGGCAAGAAATATAAATAATAATAAAAAAAGAGAAAAGAAAAAGGTTGCATGGATTAGTAGCCCTATTTGCCGATGGGAAAACCATAGGACAAAATAAAAAAGTAGTTTGGGATTTCAGTTAATCGTAGAAACAGAACTAGTACCTAGCAACAGCAGTTTATAGCTCAGCTGAAGATTTGGACAATGGCAACGAAAGAATAGACTAAATCTAAAGAGAAAAAAGCAAAACTGCATGACAGTAGATGAAAATCTTTATCACAGTCAATTTCTTAGGAACAGACAATTCAGTTGTTACCGTTTTATATCATGCTTGGATATGTGATAAGAAAAGTCCCAATTTTACAATGATACCTCTCTCTTCTCACTTGCTCCAGATGAACTGTAGAATGTTTTTTATTTTACATTCCACAAGAGCTATCTGGGCTATTGCCAGTTCCCAGATTCCACTCCCACTGCCAACCCCCTTCTAGCTTTGTGTTAGACTTTGATTAGTAGGACATGAAATTTGTAGATTAATCCTGAGAGACTATACCTTTTACAATTAAGACTTTTCACCTAGAAATTCAGTGTCTGTTCATTTATTTAGCACAGTGGTTGACTATCAACCTTCCCATTATAGTTGAACAGTGGCCGGTCTGAGTCCCTTAGACTTGCATTTTAGAACATGTAGAAATTGGTTCCTACAGTTTGTGCCTGTGTAGCAAAGCACAAAAACAAAATAGCAAAAAAAAAAAAAAAAAAAAAAAAAAAAAAGGAAAAAAAGAAAAAGAAAATAAACAGTGTAAGAAAAGATTATACCTTTGAGGGTAAAGTGGAAGCTACAATCATTGTTTTGATTTTAAAAGGCTTAATACACTAGTGGGCAGGAGTACCTGGACCACGTATCCAGAGGGCTAAGAGGACTCGCTTAGCTGCTACAGCTAAAGGGGATGAAGCCACATGACCATTAATGCTTCCCTTTGAAAGTTCTGTAGACAAGTTTGTTAGGAGGAGGAAGGGGTCTCTACTATCTTGCTCCCAGCCTAAGCAGTTCCAGTTTCATTCCTCTCCCTGGCCAGGGCAGGTGCAGACCAGATGAGCAGGGTTGGAAAGAATATCCTTTGATCTATCCCAAGATCCTGAGTGACCAATGTCCAAGGACATATTTGCTAAGTGGCATTCAGTGTCTTGTGAGAATTTCTCAGTCAGCTGCACTTCTGGGGACAAGGAAAAGATAGAAGACTCGTGTTTGATGGTAGGTGCAAAGTCTGGGAACAGGCAAGAGGCTCAAGCTGCTTACTTTGAGCTTTTTTGTTCAGTTTGATTGGAGGTAAAAGATGGCAAAGGTTCAAGCCTCTCGTTCTGTCTAAATGGTATCTTGCTTTACCTATTACTTCTGCAAGTTTGACCTGACTCTCCACGGCATTTTGTCAAGTTATTATTTCTTTCTAAATAATGTACCTGGAGGAAGGAAGAGGAGCACGTAACTCTAGGCGGATCCAACTCCCTGGTGGGGTCACTGATTGGGTCCTTTGTACCCCAAAGTGATGAGGCCTGGTGTCTGTTCTTTATTGGCCTTAATCAGGACCCATGACTGCTCCTTCCCACAACCTGCAGTCAGCTGTCACTGTTGTCCCTGTAGATCCATTAACTCAGATGCTCCAAATCCTTAAATGCCAAAAGCAACTCCCTCTCTCTCTCCCCACCCCATTTTCTTGCCCTTGGTAGCAGAAAGAAATGGTAAAGGGAGACACAGTATAAATAGATAGGATTAATGATGAACACGGACGCAGTGAGCATGCCCACATTCTAGACCTGTATTTGTGTATGCTCCTGTCACCCACCTCTTCCTCCAGTTTATTGAACCTTCAATATTTGACACGCTTGGAGCTAAGATGTCTATTTCCAGTTTACAGAGGAAGAAGCTGAAACTCTGAAAGGGTCAATCACCTGTCCAAGGCTGCAGGGCCAGTGAAAGAGGGGACCTAGGTTAGAACACAGGTTCCTTTGAATCCAGAGCCTGTACTCTCCTGCTCCAAAGCCAATTGGGGATTTTAGCTGATAGGAGAACAGCCAGCAGATACCATTTCTGCCACAGCTAAGGAAAGCTTAGCGAATTTTTCTATAGAGAATTTTTCTATAAAATTCAAGCTTAATTTAGGATAATTCTTTTATATTCTATCTTAGTGGCATTTTCCCTAAACTTCCCCAAAATGTAACCAATTGAGTTTTATAATTTTTTTCATTTCCAGTCATGAGTGAGAAAAAAACCCACAAAGGGTCAATTAATGGCTCTAAAGTGGAAAATCTAGAGATTGAAAAGTGCCTGGGACGTTTCAATATTCTGGTGAGTCAGTAAACACAGTTTATTAGTGTCTTCTGTGGGGCACAAAAGGGGAACAGGCCAGTACCCACTAGTGTCTCTTTGAAGTGGATAAAAAAGCAAGTTATGAAGCAGAATTTATAAAATAGGCAATTGTGCTAAGTGCAATCCCTAGATAACTAACGATCATCTTCAAGGGAAGAAAAATTTTACTCGAAGAGGTGATAGTCTGGGGAGGCTTCCTGGAGGAGGCAGAACTGAAACTGAGAATTTGAAGAATGAGCATACAGAGGTGATGAGGATGGACCGTGTGGGGCATTGCATACACAGGCTTATGGATGTTGGACCAGAAGGAACTGTGCACATGATGATAAACTCTCATTTTGCAGATAAGATGGCAAACTAGAATGGGCAGGGCTGAGAAGAGACTAGAAGTTGGGGCAGGGAGCTGGCCTCCGTGGCTGGAGAGAAGGGTGGACTTTTGATGTTGTAGGGATCTGGTGAGGAGATGTGTTTGGAAGGTTGGGGTCAAATAACAGGGGGCCAGCCTAGGAGTCTGAGAAGTCTGAACTTGACTTTGTGGGTAATGAAGGTCCATGTGGTGATGCCCAGACGTGAAATGCTCTGATGAAAGTGATGTTTTAGGCAGCTCAGTCTGCAAGTGGTGGACAGAAGAGGGAAATGGAAGCAGGAGGGCTGTTTAGGAGGCTGTTGCAATGACCCACGTGAGAGATGATTATTGTGCTGAGAAAGTCCCCATGGGTCAGATTTGGGAGACATTCTAAAGAAAGGACTCAAATAATTTGATGACAGATCGGCTAAAGGGGAGAGGGGAATATTATAAAGAAAAAAAAAAACAAACAGGCTAGCTCTCTTCCTCCCCAGCAAATTGAGATAGAGTAAAAAATGTTTTAAATGGGAACCATATTTCAGGACAAACTTTTTTCCATAAAATATCCTCTTTCAAAATGTTTTTCATGGATCTAACCTAAATTAAAGGTGAATTTACCATATAAACATGCATTTAATTTCATACGTGAGCCCTCTTTTTCCCCAAAGTCAATGATGATGATAAAAATAATAATCTGTTTAGGATCAGCTTAATTTTTAATCCCCTTAAATTTACATCATGCTTTCCACACGAAAATATTGCACAGGGAAAAAAGAACCAGATGTCCTGACCTGGCCCATTGGTTGACCTCGTCCATGTGGCAATGGTTGCGGAAATCTCTGTGCTATATATAGCTCAGTATCAGAAATCCTGCTGCAAAGATTTTTTAAAGAATAGTCACATAAATTGTCTCCGAAGGAAACAGAGAAGTAGAACCCTTTCAGTTCCTTGATGAAGGCCCCCACTTATAATTGACCACAGGTTTAGTTACTACCTGGACTAATGTATTTGAGGATTCTACACTACCATACATACACGTGAATTTTTGTAACTTTCAGATCGATTTTTTTTCCCTCTAAGATTTTTCCCTGCCTTAATTCATACCTAGCTAGAAGACTGTATCAACAGTGCAAATGGAGACCCTCACACCCCCAGTCATTCTCCACTTCCCTGGGAGGGGATGTCCAGGGTGCTCAAACACTTCTACAGCTGTTAGAACACTGATGGGAACTTCATGTGTGTTGCCAGCACATGTGCTGTCAGGAAGAAACCAAATGTCAAACGGAGGTATGCAGAAGTCACCATAAATACGTCTCCGAATGTTTACCATCTGGAACAGTAGATTTAAATTTTGACAAGAAACTGGGATTGCCCTGCAGGCACTGTCTTTTAAGTAAGTTCATATTACCCCGTTAGGAGGATGAGAACATGACTTTGCCTTTTCAAGGTGAGAATTTATCATTTCTCAACACTTCTTGTTTCCATCCTGCCTAATCCTGCGTGCAATTGATTTGGAGGGGTGGGGGAGGGGATTCGCCTATATTGTCAAACTCTTGGGCAAGGGGCCCTGTGATGAGCCTGCAACATCACGGACACAGGCTGGTAGCACCCCTGTTCCTAAAGGAGCACCTTGCCTTTGTTAGAACGCCATCACCGCCACATCTCGGGAGGAAAATCCAGCCCGTGAGAGGGAACTTTACTTTCTCCTGAAATATTTCTGTGATAGTGAAAAATAGCCCTGGTAGTCAGCACCATGCCTGCTGTCTGCTGTCCATGTACTTCTAATCCTTGATACAACACCAGATACGAGTGTGCCTTTCTGTCTTTATTTTTTTTAAACCCCAGTTTGATTGTAAAGCCAACATGGAATGACTGGAATTCCAAAAGACTTCGGCTTATGAACTTAGTCCTATTTTGGTTATGTAATATTGGGAACCAGATAATACTCAGTCGGAGTAACTGCCTGGTTTATTTATGAGGATAATGTTCTTCCCGAAGGAGATTTTTGAGACTATAACTAGAGAACGTTCTTAATAGCAACTAAATACCATATGAAAATACTGTTTTAATCTTAACTTCTTGAAAAAAAGAATTTTAAGAAAATCACGTGTAGGGTTGCAAAAATATACACAATGCAACTCGACACATAATTGTACAGGCAGCTTTATGCAGTTGAGTGCTGAAATCACTGAGCACTAGCCATGAATCCTGCTATTCAACCTACTGAACAGCTCCTATTTCAGAACGACTTATCTACAGTATTATTCTCAGAATCTCTCACCTGCAAAGGGTGAGGACAGTGTCAGGTTTCTCTCCCAAATGTGGAAGCCCAGGAGGAGTAGGCATTGCACAGTGCAGGTATATGACATTGGTATAGGAGGATAAGTCTGTTAAGGTGGCATCGACTCACCCATGCTGGTAAACAATTTGAAAACTGAAAATTTTACGTTTTAATCCCTGTGAGAAGAGGGCATCACTTTGAAAGCCCTTTTTATACTAAAAGTTAAACATATCTATAAACCCTCTTGTTACATTCAATTTTAATTTGGGTGGGTGTTTTTGGCAGAGTGGTTAACGGCTACTCACATATACGATGACAACTCATTTTATGTTACTGAGGCACCAGATGACTATTAATTTCCAATGACTACTTTATAATTAAAACCTTTTTTTTGTTTGTTTGTGTATAACTGAACCTGAAAAATCTATGTACATTTAATTAACACTTCGGATAGCCTGTTTAAAACCTATAAATGTCGTGGCTCTTAATGATCCATTACAGAGATGCTACTTTAGTTTTCCATGACTTGTAAAACTTTCACAAACAGATCTGCAAATGAATTACCTCCATCTGCTCCCCATGCAGCTGCAAAGAGGGCTGTGTTAAAAAGTGTTTTCCTCCTTCCTCCTTCTCTGCTTTTCTCCCAGCTCTAAGCATTTTTGTTCCAAAGCCGACCCATCAGCTACTCAGAGGGTAGCCCCTTCTCTCTAGGAGTTCCCAAACTTTAGAGTTAATCTCTGAGAATTTTTGTAAAAAAAAAAAAAACCACTTGGCTCATAAATCGGACAAAATTTACCTTATACAAATCAGTGGAGAAAGCATTTCCATCTCTGCTAGCAACTCAGTCAGAGACTCTTCTTGATAAATCGAGCAGCAAAATGCAACAGTTTGAAAGTGAATTCTGATTTGGAAAGCTAAAATCGATGCTTTCTGAGCCTTATCGACCCTTTATGAGCAATACACGGCTCCCGTTTTGAGGCTACAACAGGGAGAGTAAAGGGGACACACAGGGCTCTGAAAGGCATTTCTTTTAGCTACACCTTCAAAAGCAAAGCATGAGGAGCGTTAGTCTACAAAGACAGCCAGGCATCAAGTTATGTTCACTGTCATCTGTCAGCCATACAATAGCAGCATTGATAGGACAGCAACAACTGGCTTTGACAAGTGTGCTGTGCTAGCATTCCATTCAAAACTATGCAGAGAGAGAGAGAGAGAGAGAGAGAGAGAGATGCATTCAATGTCTTTTACTTTACCTGAAAAAACAACTGCTTTTCTTGTGGCTGCTGAAAATGAATTCCTCCTCTTCCTCCAACAGCAAAGTAGTTCTAGTGCCTGCAACTCTGGCTTGGAGAAGACCACACAGCTCCAGCAAGGCAGCCTTCCCTCTCTTAATCCCCACTCGAATGTGATGACACACACTAACCCCAACCATCTGTTGAAACACGTCCTCAAGCACTCAGCACAGTGGTGTGTCAAGACAAGCTGCCCAATCCAATTGCTGGGGCTGGGTGTCTCCTACGGATTGGAGGCTGAGGGCAGGAATGAAACTGGAGGTCTGAGAACTCCCAGTCAAGTAACCTGAGATTTTCGGAGAGAAAGGGCTGCTATAAAAAGAGGAGAAGTGGGAGGTGCTACGGCGAAGGTGGAGGGAATGAATTATTCTGGTGGCCAGTTGTGCGTTACTTTTCACAACTCCTTGGGTACCCCCCCACAGGATGACTGGGACCCTCAGCAGGACGCATAGAAACGCTAAAAATCTTTTACTGCCAATCTATTGAGGGCAATCTTCTCGGCAAGACACTCCCGCCCCCCCCCCCCCCCGCAGGAGATAAAAGATTCATCTTCACATGCTGCTCAAGTGTTAATGTAGGAGTCGTTTGCACTGAAATGTGACATCTACATTTTGAAATCTAAACTCCTACCTTCCTTTGATTCGATCGTGGCTGCCTCCAACATTCCTGGGAGGGAAGGGGGGTTGTGGGGGGTGCAGCCAAGAGTAGAAACTTCTCTATTGCCATATACAGCTTTTCACTGTTTGCCACAGGCTGAACTTCAGAAATAGTCAATGAAAATCATTTTCGTTTCTACTCATGTAAAATAGCACGCGCTCCCATAGAGAAAGGTGGCTTTTTAATCACTTGCTGCTTTCACAGACATCTCTTTGTACAAGCACTTGGTACCACAGGGCTGCACTCTGTCATTGATTATTTTTATTGGCTTCTAGTTAATTGCACTTATAATGTCCATATAGCTCAAACAGCTCATTAACAATTTTGCTTTGAAATGTTTTCAATTTTTGGTCATTTCAATACCTCATTCTTAAAGTGCTTTTTTTTTTTTCTAGTTCTCCAAACTTTTTTTGTAAAACTAATTACTTGATAGCAGCCTGAACCAGAAAACGCCTATTACAATACTTTAAGATATCTGGAAATCAATTAATTGGTACAAATCTCACCCTTTAAGAAATTTTGATAATCTGAAAGAAAAATATAGGAGTATGTGTGGAAATCTTACATTTTAAGTATTGCACTTTTTGTATTTCTTTGAACTGGGAGAGGGATTGTCTAAACACCACACACACACTCTCTCTTCAATTTGCCTAAAACATTAAAAGTTAGATTAAAAATTGAGATCTGATGCTTGGAGTGCCAGTATCACAAAGATAATCATTTCGGTATATAACATGGACTTGACTAGCTGGTGTTTTTCAAGAATTTTTATGTGACAGCACATTAAGATACTTAAAAACTATTCCTGGTGCAATATTCTGAAGCACAGGATTAGAGAAATATAATTTCCATAGAGTGAATTTTTCCTATGACTAGGCTGTGGGGAAGAAGGAGAAAAAAAGAATTAGAGGTCAAAGTCCTGGTTCATTTGCTCAATTTCTTCTCAGAAGTGATTATGAGGTGCCTGTTTCACAATCTAGACTATATTCACCACACCAGGATTCCTAATCAGCTAAATCCAGATACATAATCAACACAAACAATTTCAACAATGGCAAGTGGCTCTACATGGCTCAGACTTCCCTTGGGCACCATAAAATTTTTAATAGTGCCAATTATTGGAAGGCATTTTCCCCCTTTTGGGGGGCAAGAGGGAGGGGGAGAGGCTGCTTAATCCACCAGACTCATGTCTGGAAATCTGGACCTCAAGTGCATAGATTTTGGAGACCCCAGAGACATTATTAAGGTGGTTTCATTCTCTTAAACTATAAATTGAGTTACAAAAGTAAAACGTAAGAAACCATAAAGATGTGGGATCAGTATGTTTATCAACCCTGTGCTTGTAACACCCCCGTCTATAAGCATTTCCCAAATGGGCCTGACTCTGACCTACATTATTGTTTAAAGTGCTTTTTAATGCAAACATTGTATGCTGTTCTTAACTGTAGATCTTTTCATTAAGTTTTAGTCCTTTTTTACTGATAATTTCAGCTCTTTACACTTCTTAATACTTGCTTTGAAATAAAAAAATGCAAGCATGCAATAGATACTGGCCCTTTGCTGTGGCTCTGTGTGGTGTCAGTAAAAGTATTGTAAAATGAATCCACAAAGACACATTTTTTCCTTGTTGTCCTGATGAAATGCTTTTGTTAGGGAAAATCAACTCAAACAAAAACCTGAAGCTGGTGCTGTAGGATAAGGTCCCAGCTCCCCTTCTCCCCGTAGCCAGCTTTAGTGCTCGGCAGAGTGTCAGTTTAGAAGTTAAGAATTTTCCATTACCTCCCTTCCTTTCTTCTTGCCATCTGCAAACAGTTTATTTTTTAAGGAAAAAAAAAAAAGAGAGAAGAAAGTGAAATTGATTCTGTCTTGAAAGACCTAAACTTAAAATACAGCACAATCTAAAAGATGATATCCAGCATTTTAAAGTCACGTAGAGCAGAGTGAATAGCTTCATCATAGGCATTAAGGAAGGACACTCCTAAAATGAAAGATTAATTGTAGGTAACGGTGATATTGAAAAATAGCCCCTCCTCTTCTGTTCCCACAGTTAAAATGTCCCCTTACTTATTAGCTCCAATTAGTTTCCATGGTTACCGACCAGCCCTTGTAAACCCCGCACTCTGAGCTTCACTCATCTTTGTCTAGACTGAGCTCACAGCCTTCCTCCTTCCTCCACAGATGGCAGTGTAGCTGAGTGGATACCTATAGCTATATCTTTCGCGCGCACATAACTGGCACACAAGTGCCCACGTTCACTTTATTACGAGCACAATGGTGGCCGAGGGAGAATGGAAGTGGCATTTAATCCCCAGCTACCACGCGTGCATCTGCTGCCACGCTCATTTTTCCTCCTCTTGGTTATTGTTTCTTCCAGTCTTGTTCTATTATCAGCTGTTTGCTGCTCGTAATTTCTTTTCAGGGAAGCCAATACAGTATAATAAAAACCTCATTAAACAGAAACACCTATCAGCCTCAGAGAAAGCCCTAAACTACCCGTTTTTGTTTAAAGAATCATTAAAGTGAAAAAGAAAAACCACTTGTTTGTCATGCTTGAAAAAGAGAGAACAAAGCCAATATAAAGGTTTACCAAGCCAGGGGGCTAATATGAAGATTTAATGCACTTAAGACACCCTGAGTCTTTCTCCCTTGAGCTGCCGTTTGGCCAAGAATCCCAAGTTGAACACGGTAAACAAATGATCAGCCGGAGGCTGAGAGAGCTGCCCCTCCGCACAGCACTGCTGGTGGGGACGGAGGTAAGAGGGACCTGCAGCATCTCAGTGGTCGCAGGCTGCACAGGGCCTGGTGCGGTGCCCGGATACCGCTGGAGTCCGCAGAAATAAGAAGTATGGCTGAGGAAGAACCAGAGGTGGAATGGGAGAGGGCCTTTGGCAAATGCTTGAAATGGTGAGAACTCAGCATGTCCCAGGCTTTCTGAGTTTGTTCTGACTTGATTTCTTCCAACACAAGTTGATTTTCATTCTGTGTTGTTCTGAGGTGAGCCAGGCCTTGCTTATAGGAACTGAGAAGATGCCAGCAGTGAAGCCAGTCTTTGGGATGTCCATATTTAATATCATTAAAAGTAAGTCCAAAAGTCTAACACTATGCGAGATTTCTCCTTTTTGTATTACCTCTGCTACTACCATTTTTCCAACACCAGTTTCAACATACAAATGATGATTGAGAATAAGATTCCCCCAATTCCGACCGAATATGTTATTCTTTAAATAGTTTCTGAGGTTGGCTTCTGAGGCCATCTGTAATCTAAATATGAGAAAAAAAAAAAAAGTTCTGATCACTAATGCTATAACCCAGGGGTCCTCAAACTTTTTAAACGGGGCCAGTTCACTGTCCCTTGGACCGTTGGAGGGCTGGACTGCAGGTCCCGGGATGAGTCAGCTGCTAAGCAGGACAGGCAGCTGGATAAATGTCCTAGGCAGGCTGCATGTGGCCCACGGGCTATAGTTTGAGGATGCCTGCATAACCGATAGGATACAGGAATCTATAAAGCTGCTTAT
The DNA here is from genome assembly GCA_963574575.1 of Galagoides demidoff. Classification (NCBI taxonomy): domain Eukaryota; kingdom Metazoa; phylum Chordata; class Mammalia; order Primates; family Galagidae; genus Galagoides; species Galagoides demidoff. The sequence continues at coordinate 3,739 of CAUYQV010197496.1, read as the reverse complement.
ACTGATGAATTCATTTTTCTGATGGTAAGTTACATTTCTTAGATTTTTTTCCTTCCAGTAAATGACAAATACCATCTAAAGTTCATCTAACAATTAGCCTATTGCCACTCATATCACACACAGTAAATCTTGTTATTTGGAACATCACGAACATCTCAATCACTAATGGCTACACAACTTCAGACATTCTCTTACTCTCCTTCAACTAAACTTTACTACCTTCATTCGCATTGACCCAAATCATGCTCAGAAAGAGAAGGGGAATTATTGCTCAGGGAAACTGATTGCTCTTGGTCATGTTGCAGTGATTGAGGAGGTCCATTGGAGGTGGCTCTGGAGGCAATCATACCAGAGAAATGCTTTTATCACTGAAGTGACGTTCCCTCCAGGAAGTGTAGGCTTAAAGCACACTGAGTAGAGTTGCAAAGCTGCACTGCCTGTAATTTTGGAAGGATGAGGTAGAGGGGTAAATTGCTTGGGACAAAACAGTGACCCATACATGGATTAATTTATTGAAAGATGCTAGACTCCATAGAATTATGGCACATAGGATAGTAAAATTTTTAGAAATCTATTCTAAATTCATATTTGTATAAATCGGTGTTTAGAGGTATTAGACTTTTAGTCTTCATATGAGCAGATAATTAAATTATTGAGACATAATAATAGAATGTATGGCTATTAAGTAAGGGAAAAGTGTGAATTTCAGCAGTAAGAACTTGAAGTTTTGTTGGATGTAACTGGAGGTAGGTTGGGAGTATTGGAGACGGAGTACACTCTAAACTTGGTGAGTCAAATAGTTCTCCTTCCTTTGTAATATGTATATTCCCAAATTAAGGTAAGTAGTATGAATGAAAGTAGAAAACTGGACATAGCCATGGGCACCACTTGTGTCCAGGGAATAGAGTACAGTTTAGTTTTTGGAAGGAAGAATAAACAAAATCCAATTCTCTTAGTGAGGCCCAAGATGGTATGAAAGCCAATATCAGAGTCATTGGTTGATCTGGGAATATATCCCAAGATTTAATCTATTGGTTCATGTATTTTCTCTCAATAACAACAGGACAGAATTCAGAACTCCAAAGACTTTATTAACCTAGAGTAATTATATTTTGGTGGTGCCTTATTTAAGAAGTCAGTGTGAATTTAGATGCACAAAACACCTTTAGGTATGCGGTATTTATTTTTTATTTTGTGTCCTTCCATAGTATTTCTTCTTTAAGCTATCAGAGTGCTTAAAAGGCATGAGAATTTTTAGACAGATGTAATCATAAATGCAACAGAGCCTTACTTAGTAATTATTAGATAAAGTGATTTTTCTGATTGTCATGCTTCATTGTAAAAAAGTGGAGTAGATTCCAGGGGATACCTTACTTCCTTTTTTTCAATATATGAAATTAGAATTTAGGGATGTCTTGGTGAGATTAATGCTATATAGATTTTGGAAGAAATGGACCGCAGACTCTGAACTGGAATTGTTATTTTTGCTAGGGCCCTAGCACAATTGAAATACAGGGCAGGAATATGTCCCAGTTGTTTTGCCTAATGTTTGGGAAATTTAAAAAGGTATATTGACCCCAGGATCAAGGTTGAAAAAGTAGAGTTCACTGCTTTTCTGATATTTATTTGAAAAATTTTAAATACAAAGCTGAGCCTCAGATGAATTGAAGAAATAAAAAAATTAGTGACAAAGTAATAATCAACAAATCAATGTAACATATGATAATAAAAAATGGATACACAGGGCGAATGTAATACAATTTTTAATAAACCTATTAATGAAAGGGAGGGAGGGAAAAGTTTTCTTGTTTTAGGCCCTAAAGCTAATTCATTTCAAAACCATCAGCTCTTTAGGAGCAGAAACTCTTATCCCATCTTTGTGTCCCTTTTCTCCAGAACTTAGCACAATGTGTTGATGTGATAGATCTTCCATGGAAGTTTCTGATGTTGGTATATTGCTTGTCTTGGTAGAATTTACATGTGCTGCTTCTGGAACAGCACACTGTAGCTTGTCTGAGGAGATTAAGTAGTTTTTGAAATCAATTTGCTGTAGGCCCTTATCTCTGAGTAAACTAACCTCTGAGTAACTAGCTCTTCAAAAGCAGAGTAGAGTCTCTCGACATACTTTCTTTTTTCATTTTCGGGAAGGTAACACGGGTCTAGCACTCATTTAACACTACTGGGAAGTAAGTACTTGTGTAAAAGTTCCAGAGTAACAGATGGAGAGCGGCTGCACACCCGAACTTAATGCCACTACAGTCTTTACCAAGAAACTGGAGCTCACAGATGTTTTTTAAAAAAATTCCATTCTATAAATGCATAGGTGTTCTTCAAACGAGCAGTGATGCTTGGTTGCTTACTCAGTAGGCCAAAGTAACTTCTGCAAACTAAACGAAAGCAGGGTTTTATTAGATTCTTTTAGAAAGATAGCCAACAAATTGACTTTATTAACCTCTCCGTATGGTAGTTGTTCTTAGTCATCACACATTAGGATATGCAAGAAAGCCAGCTCTGTAAAGTAGAAAACTGGTTCTTTTTCTTTTGATAGTTGTAAAATGTAGTGTGCTTATTATTTTGACAACCGTGATTTTTTTGCATTGGCTGTTTCCTAGTAAGACTGACAAAAGGGCAGTCACAGTATGTTTGCAGTTGCTTTTAAAGACAGATTTGTCAAGTTATTTTCCAGCAGACATCTTTCAAAAGAAAAAAATAGAATACCTATAGACGGCTGTTAACTCTTTCTTATGCTAAATAGCTCTCTTTGGTTTAACTTGACAAAAGCTTTGATTTCAAGTGTGAATATGTCAGAAGCTAAGGTTGAAGTTGCTTATTTTCTCTCCGGCTTTCTATCAGTGTAGAGGTCTAATTAATGGTTTAATTGCCTTTAATGCCATCAATTACAATATTAAAGCCAGAAGCTATGACAATACACTTTTGTGGTTCATGATTCTTATTTATTTTAAAAACAAACAGAATTAATTTAAAATATCTATTTTCAAAGCCGGGTGTGGTGGTTCACGCCTGTAATCCCAGCACCCTGAGAGGCCCAGGCTGTTGGATTGCCTGAGCTTGGGAATTCCAGACCAGCCTGAGCAAGAGGGAGACCCTGTCTTTAAAAATAGCCAGGCTTTGTGATGGGCACCTGTAGTTCCAGCTACTTGGGAAGCTGAGGCAAGAGGATCACTTGAGCCCAAGAGTTTGAGGTTGCCGTGAGCTATGACATATGACACTCTACCGAGGGCAACAAAGTGAGACTCTGTGTCAAAAAAAAAAAAAATCTATTTTCTGGAAAGGACTGTTTTAGATTTTATTTTATTAATGTATTTAAATTCTCCTGCTAAGGGAAACCTTGCAAACATTGACATATATTTTAATGAGCTATAAAGATACCATTCTTCTGTCTTTTTTTTTTTTTTTTAGACAGTCTCACTCAGTCACCTTGGGTAGAATGCTGTGGCATCGCAGTTCACAGCAATCTCAATTTCTTGGGCTCAGGTAATCTCTTGCCTCAGCCTCCTGAGTAGCTGGGACTACACGCATGTACCACCACACCTGGCTAGTTTTTCTATTTCTAGTAGAGACAGGGTCTCTGATTGGTTTTGAGCTCTTGACTTCAAGCAATTCTACCTCAGCCTCCCGGAGTGCTAGGATTACAGGTGTGAGTCACCATGCCCAGCCCCATTCTTTATTCTTGCCCATTATTTTCTAGACCTATTGCACAAAAAGAATGATTTCTTTC
>CAUYQV010197495.1:0-13075 GCA_963574575.1 Galagoides demidoff | reverse complement strand
CAAACTGGATTTGTTCTACTTTCAAGAATCTCTAACTCAACTTCTTCAATCCATCAGTAGACCCCTATTTTCATGTGTAGGAAGGCATATACTGTCTAGCGATAATTTGGGTGATTATTATAACAGCAACAGCATTTTTTTCTTTTTTTTTATTAGATCATAGCTGTGTAAATTGACACTGTCATGGGGTACAGTGTGCTATTTTTATATACAATTTGAATATTTTCATCAAACTGGTTACCATAACCTTTATGTCATTTTCTTAGTTATTGTGTTAAGACATTTATATTCTTCATTTAGAAAGATTCACCTGTACCCTTAAAAGATAACCCCCTAGTTGTCATTGTTGTTTTGGCAGGCCTGGGCCAGGTTCAAACGCACCAGCCCGGGTGTATTTGGCTGACACCCTAGCCACTGAGCTACAGGCGCTGAGCCCATAATCTACTTCTTAAGCAAAAGTCTGATGAAGTAAAACATAGGTGCACTGACTGCTCTTTATAACTCATTGGTGAGGCGGGCACAGGACAGCTACTGGAAGCAGCAGGCTGGGGGTGGCTATGAAGGTGATGCCCAGCTTTGAAACTATTAAGCAGCGGGACCGTGGGCAGCGTACCTACCTCGGGTGTGTGCTTACTCATCTGTAGGTGGTGGGTGGTGACTGTTTCCCTCAGTGGCTACTGTGCAGATTGAGTTAAGACAGATCATTCAATGGTACCTGGCGCATAAGCACTCAACACTGCCGGACACTGTTATCTTTATTCTAAGCCATTATGTCCCATGAGGTGACATGTGATAGTTCAGGGCTTATACCCAGAAAGGTTCAGCCAATTTATATTTCCATCAGCAGGTATAATCCCCATAAATAATCATCTTTAAAAATGGAACAGAAAGGCAGGCCGAGCATGCCACACGTTCCTTTGCCGAGCTTCCACACATTATGAGTTGTCAGGGGTCATGAAATAATGAAAAAAGCGCTCCAACCTCCTTGGAAAAGGGGTCTGTGTAAACACTGAGGATTATGTTATTGGAGAAATTTTATAGAAAAATAAAGCCTCCCACAGTGAAGCCGGACCACCATCTATAAATGCTCTTAATCCCTTAAATGAAAAGAATTTACATTATATGTATATTTATAGGAGCCAATTTTAGATTTTGGAAGCCTGGTGTGGACACAGTTACGTTCAACAATACATGTTTTACATCGTTTTCAAACATTCAACTAATTCTTCCCAGCGCTGCTTTCTGCCTTCCCTCAGGCACCAGCAGGTGGAGAGACAAAGGGGCAGAAATTAGCTCCAAGCATTTCTGAGAGTTCACAGTAAGCGATTTGGTTGCATTTTTAGGCATCACAGGCCAAACTGAAGGGAATAAACAAAACCCATTGAGTTCTCTAAGCCAGAAAGGAGACCCATGTCGGATCACAATTATCAGGATTTCCAGGGAGCCTGGGTCTCCAGGAATCATAGCCCAGACTGGCCCCAGGGCCCACTGAGACAGGGCTCTGTCACACATATGTAGAGGCAATGATTAAGTCCACTCTGAGTGAACTGAGGCAGAAACATTCCCCACGGCCAGCAACAAGCAGTGGGATCAAGCACGGGGGATAAAAGCTGCCTGAACCACTGTTTGCCCATCTATAAGACGGCAGCAGACAAAGTACAGCTCAGGGGTCCCCTCAGTCCTAAGCATGTCACTGACTCCTTTTGTCCCAAGCAACCCCCTACACAACACTTTCCTCTTCTCTAGCTGTGTCCCTACAGCCAGGTCATAGACAGTGCGTGAGTTCATCAGAGCCCAGGCACAGGCCTCTAAACTCTCACTTTAGTGGCCTCTCCAGAGCTCAAGACCTCTCTGCACAGCTGTAGAGTTTGCCCTACACATGGGCACCCATCTGAGGGAGCCAACAGGGGCTAAAATCCAGCCTGCACCCTGCCTCCAGTCAGCCTCAAAGAAGGGATGCTTTTTCCCCCGATTCTAACAAAAGCTTCATACATACCAGCTGCAGCCCTGTTTGGAAATGCAGATCTTTTTACAAACAAAAAGCACAAAATTATCTAAGTACATGATTATTCAATCCAACACATAAGTAAAATAATTTAAATGCCCTTTAAATAGTAACTCTGACTTCTTACAGAGTCCAAATTTTACACTGATGTCACTCTTGTTTCCCAGGGAAAATACAAGTTTAATACTTCAGTCTCAGCAGGCTGTTCCAGTCCCTAAACAGCAATTACAGTTGCTTTGTTCAGAATATTTCTCTTGTGATATTGCGGGTATGTTTGCATAGCAGGAAAAGCCTTCTTGAGCCCACACTTCAGCATTTGGTGTAAATAAATTATTTGAGCCACGTTGTTTAAATACAGCCCAAGTTCTCAACTTTGACATGGCTGTGTGTTTTTTCCTGCTTCCTTAACAGGGAACTTTACATACAGTAACGCCCACCCAAGTCAGAGATTCTGCCCCCATTTTCTGCCTCTCCCGTAAGTGCAGCCATCTTTTTCAAAGATAAAGTAAAAAATACCTCCTGCAGTGCTGAGAAAATTTGATTCAGAAAAAGAACCAGCTGGAACTATTCTTTCATTGTAATAATGATAATTCCATAGGCAGAAAGTGAACCACAGATTTAGAAATGCCCTTTTTTGTCCAGACATACCAATACCTGGCAGACTTTGAAACTAAGAGGAAACATAAATAAACACATCCTTCCAAACTATATCCTCCCATGACTACTCGATCATGGATTTTTTTTTTTTTAATGTGTATTTTCCCTCCTTGGCCAAAGCTATTTTCCCTGGAGATAGTCCAACAATATACTGCTAACATACTCCCATCGTGGAATTCATCTGGAAAATTTTGCAACTTAAGAAAACATCTCAGCCATCTAACAGGCGTCTCTGTGGACCTACAGATCGGAGACCAAAACACACACAGTAAATATTTTTGGTCTAGTACAAAAAGAGTTTGGTGATTTGTGCAACTGAGCTTATTTGTTTATATTAAATAATGATTTACTGAAGAAGTTAGGACACTGTTCACTTGCATTCAGTTGAGAGGTTAAGCATCCTGGGGGGGGGGGGGGTTTGAAATGTACACAGTCCCTGACTCAAAGCAGAGGCTCAATAAATATCTGCAGAACAAGGGAAAGTTTCAAGTCTTGTAATTGTTAGTCAACTATTTTGATGCAGGGCATTTAAATTCCTGGAGTGTCAATTTCCACAGTTAAGGAAATGGGGCTAGCAGACTCAATTCTCAGTCTGTCAATTCTCAGATAGTTACATTATATATACGTTGCCGCAGACACTCTTGGATGGTGAACTGTTTCTCCTGGGGAAATACAGGTTCAAGTTCCTGTGAACCTCTGGTCACAGCATTTTCAGCCAATCAACACATGACCTTGTTTTATGTGTTTTCTGTTTAAAGACACTATATTTGATACTATTGATTTATGAACACTGGAGTTATAACCAATAGCACTGTTGACTCAGGCTTCAGCCAAGCTTATCCAGGTCTTGCAAGGCACGTCATAGCCTTCCTATGGGGTTATCTACTCAGGAACTCTAGACAGCAGCTTGGCACTGTGCTTGGGGTCAGTGAAATCACCATCTCCACCCACACGAAAACATACATACACACTGGGACACTCAAGTTTTTCACAGCTCTTCGTATATTCTTGCATGACCATGAAAGTGCTGTGAGTATTCTTTTGGGGGTTACACATAAATTTTACCAAGTTGGTAAATCTTCAAGTTTACAATGTAGATTACAATGTGGACTAAATTGTTTATAGTCTACAAATACTGAGTCTCAACTGTCCATTAGTCGCTCCCCAGACTTCGATTGCCTTCCTCAATTTGAGCCACTGTGGATGGAAGGTGACCAGATGAGACAAGCTCCTTCCTCACTGTAGCAGAGAAAAGTCCACTAATAGTCACCCAAATGTATGATTACAAAATACAATAACTGCATGGCACACAAGCCATGGGAGTATGTAGAAGGGAGCCAAAATCTAATAGCAGGTTCAGGAAGACCATGACAGGTAAGCCCAGTCACGGCACAGGAAGGAACCAGCCAGGTAGAGAGGGAGTGCTGGCCGGCAGGACAAATGCAAAAGCCGTAAGGCAAATCTGGGGCTCAGGCACCATATAAAGTCCCTAATGTTGTCTAAAATTCTGTGTACAAATCAGATCCTAAAGGCTGGGCATGGTGGCTCACACCTGTAATCCCAGGACTTTGGGATATCTAGATGGGAAGATTTGAGGCCAGGAGTTTGAGGCCAGCCTCAGCAACATAGAGATCCCCCACTCTCTACCAAAACTGCAAAAGTTAGCCAAGTGTGGTGATGCATGCCCATAGTCCCAGCTACTCAGGAGGCTGAGGCAGGAGGACTGCTTAACCCCAGGAATTTGAGGTTGCAGTGAGCTCCATGCCAGGCCCTCTAGCCTGGGCAACAGAGTGGGACCCTGTCTCCAAAAACAAAAGACAAACAAAAAAAACTCCATAATGAGGTCCTATCACAATGGTACATAGTATCAACAAAAAACCTAGAGAATTGCTTAATTTTCTTTTTCAGGGTAACAAAGAGAGATTTTATTTAGGAAGAACAAAGAGAAAGTTTAGAGCATTTCCCAGGAAAGTTGGAAGTGGGCCCCCCTCATGGAGGAGACAAGGTGAGGGAGACCAACATGCTTAATTTTTGAGTGACCTTAAACAAAACCTTCCTGAATAGCTCCTACGTGTTAGGCAAAGCAGGTACTATCTGAGCTAAGGATGAGGGTGGGAATTTCCTGAATAATGGTAAGGACATTCTAAGGGAAGAGGAAATAGCAAATCAACATATGTCCTGATTTGCCTGGGAAAGTGCCTGTGTTCGTCCATTGCCCTTCTCATTCTCAAAAGCATGCTGACTTGGAGGACAAGTTCCTCACTGATGCTGCAGAGCTCTGTGACGCTGGGAGGGGGAGGGGGAGACCTGGAGTTCAGGCTTGTGTCAGTGGTCCGAGCTAAGAGGACACCTCTGTGCAGCGCAGAGCTACGGGGACCTGGATATGGTTAGGGTGGCAGTCTTAAGAAGGGGACTGCCAGTGATGCAGGAGTGTCTGGAGAAAGCCAAGGCTGGGGCTAAAGGGCACTTATTTGAGGCAAGAGGGGGACGGACAGTAAAGACCTAATTTGTGGGACTCACAGGCAGCAGCGACAGGTTCTGGTAATCTGCATGGCCGTGGGGGAGCATGAAAGGGAAGAAACAGACAAGTCCCACAACTCCAGTTCGGGAGACTGGGAAGTTGGTGAATCACTAACCAAGATCTAGAACCCAAGAATGGAGCAGCAGTGGCAGCAGGAGTACTGGCTCTGCTCTGGATGGATCATCTGGACTCTGCGCGCTGTCTATCTCTTCCAGCAGCTCTCTAACAGAGTACCCATCTCTTCCAGCAGCTCTCTAACAGAGTACCCTGAATGGGTAACAACAGAAATTCCTCACAGTTCCCAAAACTGAGGAGCTCAAGAGCGGGTTCCGGTGAGAACCTTCCAGGTTGCAGACTGCTGACCTGTCATCACATCCTTCCATGGGAGACGGGGTAAGGTGGAGGTCTCCTAAGGAGGCACTAATCCCATTTGTGGAGGCTCTGGCCCCAAAGACCCCACACTTCCTAACACCATCACCTTGAGGGTAAGATTTCTATGTAGGAAGTTGAGGAGCAAAATTCAGACCACAGCAAGAGCCTCCAAAGAGCAGGACAGCAGGTGATTAGAGTTCAGAGAAAGGGAAAGGACAGTCCCTGCGCAGATAGCAGCAGAGAACAGAGTTAATGGGACAGAGGAGATCACAGGAGATGGTGCACAGACAGAAGAGACCCACTGTGAGAACCTGAGCACTAACCCACTCCCAAGACATGCCCAACTGTACATTCAGCCCTGGATAAAAAGTATCGGCTATGACGCCCACACACAGCTTCAACCAACCCTTTAGTCTCCTCCACTCCCAGCCCTTTAAACTAGGCTGCCCCTTAACTTCTCATCCTATTTAAAAACTGCTGACCTTCTACTGATCTGAGAAACACCAACACTTGAGGGGTGAGCTGAGGCAGAAGTATGACTAAGGACAAACAGGTGGAGGAGAGTCCCGCCTTCTCAAATGCCCTCCTACTGGCTTCCCCCTTAGAAATATGTTTCCCCATCTAAGCCCAGTAGCAAAAGGCAGCCTTGACTTTGTCTCAGAAAACAAACAAACAAAAAAAAAGAGTCTCACTCTGTCACCCTGGGTAAAGTGCCATAGCATTGTCATAACTCAGAACAACCTCAAAGTCTTAGGCTCAGGTGATCCTTTTGCCTCAGTCTCTCAAGTAGCTGGGACTACAGGTGCCCACCATGACACCTGACTAGTTTTTTCTATTTTTAGTAGAGATGGGGTCTCATTCTTGTTCAGGCTGGTCTCAAACTCCTTAGCTCAAGTGGTCCTCCTGACTTGGCCTCCCAAAGTGCTTTAGGATTACAGGTGTGAGGCACCGTGCCCAGTAGCTTTGGCTTCTCATAAGATACCACTGCAATTTTCTCATTTCCATGGCAGTAACCACACAGAAGGCAAAGCAGTTCCACGTATGACTGCCTAAAAGCCCAGACTGCTTTATGGAGGCCCAGCCTGTACCCACCCTTCTTATCCCCTACCTGCCCCAGAAAGCTCATCAGTAGGATATGGGCAAAAATCTGTTTTATGAGCTAGTAACTGGAGCTTCAGGTGGCAGGGAGCATTCCATATCTTGGCACTTGAACTTGATTTTACTGGTTATGGTGCAGAAAGTGTGTTGACTTCTGCACTGTTCATTCTCAAAGGCCTCTGGTGATTAACAGCCAGACGAGATGGCTGGGGACTGTGGGAGAGAAAGGAATCCACAGGAATTTTTTGATCCCATTTAGAGTAAGTGTTGGCTAATCATTGTTGAGCTTACTAGACGAAGCAATTGAATGTGCAAATTCTTTGGAAAGTAGGGGCATACCACATTTTAACCACCAATTTATGCGGCTATGTTCCTATTTTATAGATCCAGCTGCAACACCTCAATGCTCATGGAAATAATTGGGTACCACTTCCCTGTGTGTAGACAGTAGGAAAATGTGCTATTCTGCTGAAGGCAAAATAAAAATGAAACTTTAATGTCAGGAAGCATTAAAGTGAAGAACAGCAGTGTCCATAGATCTGAGTGGAGACATATAAAAAGCTCACCAGGAGGCAGAGGGAAGGAGCAGGCTGATGGCTTTGCGGGTGTTATAGTCAGCTGAGGAACTTGGCATTAACCCAGCAGGAACCCGCTGGGGCAGAGTTAATCTATTAGGTCACCAACATGTGTAGGATGCTTCACGTACAAAATGCTGTCGTGGTCAGATTGCAGGTGATAGTGGGGGGACAAGGAGTGAATGATCAAACCACCCTCAGGGAGATGCTGGGCTCCCTGGAGACAGCAAGAGTGCTAATATTTCAGTGGCTTGTTGATGAAAATCCCCTGTTTTCATGAGAGCCAGAAGTAAGTGACATTCCTACACAAGGGTAATAAAGCCAGGCCAGATGAGCCAGCAACTGTGATCCCTTAAGGAAGGGAGGTATCACTGCGGAAACCGCTACCTTGTAGGTTATAAACAGGGTTTTCTGCTGTCCTCAAGGTTGCAACAAAGCTACAAGGCCCCCTGGTAAAGTCGCAAGGCACAACTTTCTGTGTCCTAGGTAATTCACGCTCATTGCAGGAAGGCTAGGGACTAGACACATTCCTCCCTCCAGGGCCCAGGGGAAAAGAAGTGAGCACAGAGCTGGGGAGGCCACCTTAAGGCAGGAAGCACCCAGGGTCTAGCAACAGCTGGAGACTGCTACCTCCAGATGCCTGAAGAAAAAACAACTAAAGTGCAATGAAAGTCCCATGTACAGGACTGCCTTGTAAGTTGCACATTTTGTTCTTTTCTAATGTATTATTGCCTCCCCCCCTACATCCCCTCCCAGATAATGTTTATAAACATTAAGTGACTAGGACAGTACTCTCAAATAACCAGCTCCATCCCCGCTTCTTCCCCTACCCAGGCTGATCTTGCCTGGGGCACTGGGACCCCCCATCCCCCTACTCTGCCTAGCCATCTCTTGTCCTTCCTCTGAGAACAAGCTCCCAGACAGTCCCAACCCCAGAACCAATAGGATATCCTGGCTGTGACAGCAGCCACAGAAGGCAAGAACAGGGAGCATTTCCCAGAGTCCAGGGAAGGGAACAACAGCGCTCCTCAGGACCTCCGGGTGGGTCCCCGCCCAGGAATGCTGGCGGAGATGCGTGCTCCCGGAGGAAGCCCTCTGGTGCCCTGGGACCGCGCCAGACATCCCGAAGTGCTGGTGAGATCAGTCTCTTTGAGTGCCCTCAAGTCTCTCCTTTCAGAGGAGCTGGGGGTTAGGGTGGGGACAAGGGGAAAAAAAGCACCCGAACATAGGGTTGGATCCACTTCCCAGTTGTGGGACCGAGGGGAATGAATGAGCTCCACCCAGCTCTGTCTTTCCTCTAGACATAGGAAATCAGCACCAACACTGTGGGGTCCTGCAGTCACACCCAGCGCGGGGTGCAGCACAGGGCACGCTCTCAGGTGGCAGCTGCAGCTGTTATCCTCACGCTACCCTCACCTGGGTATCTGGCTGCGACAAAGCCAAGTAATAGCAACTTACATCAGATGTTTTTCCCCCTAGCTGGTACCAAGATGCCCACCCCGCGAGGCTGTCGAGAGGGCCAGGCTTCTTGCTCGCATCTCCAGCACGCGCTTGTTTCACTCCCACACCAAATTTGCACTTCAGACAGCAGGAAAGGGAGAAGCAGCGAGGTGGATGATTTTATATAAGAGGGTAAGACCCAGAAGTATTCTTACGATTATAGTATTATCACTGGGCTTTTTCTTAATCCCACAACTAAAGAAAACATTTTCACATAAGAATGATTTGAAAAATATATATACACAAATGGTAAACTGATTCTGTCCACTTCAAAGCAGGAGAAGGGATAAAAGCTGGGCAGCTAGTGTCAGAGCAGGCACGGGGTTAGGATGAAAAAGCTGATCCTACAGGGAGACGTGTGAAGCTGGGGAGGTCATCAGCTTCCTTCATGATTAGGGCCTGTCTGGGAGTCACATGTGTCCAGTAACAGGGAGCCTGTATCCTACAGGACTCCAACTGCACAACCACCTCCAGGGGAACACTTTTGCAAAGTAGACCTGCCTATCTCTTCCTGAGCAAATGATTCTATACCCTTCACCCTCAAGCACTCCATCACTCCCACAATCTTCCTACAAGATTTTCAATCCTAGCACTCCACTGTACAAGTCATTTTAGAAACTCAATCTAAACCCAAAACAGACATTCAAAGCTCGACTACAGTTTGGCCCCCAGCAGAGCTCTGCAGATGGCAGCTGAATACACTTTAACAATTATATTTGGGGAGATTTGTTTAAATATTAGTGAGTTTGGGAGAACCAGGCAGTGGCTGCTGATAGTTCCCAAGGAACAGGAAAGCCATTCAAGTGCCCTACAATAAGAAGTGACCAATGGGCGGGGACGCTCTTTGAGAAGGAAGTGATTGGGGAGGACAGAGCTGAGTAGGAAGAGATAAGGCAGGGAAGGTGGGCACTTGGAACAACTGTGTTAAGTGAGGGATGAGGTGAGACACGCCTGAACATGAGCAGTGACTGGAGAGGAAAATGCACATTCAAAGGCTGTTATTCGGCGTTGGATTAGATAAAGGATGGCGGGAAGGTCAGAAAGGAACCACTATTCCCTCTAAGAGAGCAGGCTGAACGAGCTAGGAGAACCCTGGCCCTATTAGCAATAATGAGGATGGCGGAATGCTAGTTTAGAGATAAGCAGTAATGAATTCAGCAAGGACAAAACTTGCACAGCATTTGAGAGAACAGATGAAAGTAGCAAGGACTTAGCCATGGACCTGGAGACTGTCTTTACTCACACAGAATTCTAAGTGGATTAATGTATGGTACAATGAGACTAGAACATGGGGCCAAGGGCTCCAAGCTATTATGCACAAATATATATACACATATACATATATATATATATAGAGAGAGAGAGAGAGTCTCACTTTGTTGCCCTCGGTAGAGTGCCATGGTATCATAGTTCACAATAAGCTCAAATTCTTGGGCTGAAGCAATTATTTTGCCTCAGCCTCCAAAGCAGCTGGGACTATAGGGGCCCGCCACAATGCCTGGCTGTTTTTAGAGATGGGGTCTCACTCTTGCTCAGGCTGGTCTCGAACCCAATGCACAGATTTTTTAAAAAGGAATAAAAGATGCAGTAAAAATGTGGTTAGAGTGGCTTTTTGGGAAAATCAGAGTAGCCCTATGAGACAAAAGATGTCACACGAAGATTTATAGTCCAGGGGTGGTGTTCAGAGACCTACAGTGAAGACAGCAGTAGCTTATCCAATAAGCCACCAAAAATCCTCCTATTCCCATACGCAGGCTGCACCTCTCCTGTGTCTGGACTGGAGCCATCACTTGCTGTGATTAACAGTATGCAATTAAAGTAGCCTACACTAGTTCTAGTCTTCAATATTTTCTGCACTTGGAACCATACTGCTGTGAAGGAAGCCCAGTCTAGACTATTGAGGGAAAGGGATCAGCTGGAGGGGACCTGGGGCGGCCAGAACCAAGGCCTCAGACATACAGATGAGGACACTGAGCCACCCCAGCCAGCACCACGTGGAACAGAGCCAGACCTCCCACTGAGACCTCCTGAGCCCCACTCAAACTGCAAACCCACAGAATTGCAAGCAAGAGAATTGTCCCCACTAAGGGTTAGGGTGGTTTGTTATACTGCAACAAATGATCGATAGGATAAAACTGAATTGAAAACGACAAAGGAATGAATACAGAGTAAACTATCAAATTGGAAACACGGTTCTGTCATTGGTATGCTATGTGACTTTGAGCAAGTTGCTTGACAAATCAAGGTCTCCATCTTTCTGTAAAATGGAAATCAAAAATCATATATTGAGATGGTTGGGAAGGCTAAAGAATATACATTGCTTAACATAGTGCCTTGGGCAGAGTAAGTGCTCTGAACATTCTACGTATAGTTATTTTGTTAGATGAATCTAGACTTAGAGGAAAAAAAGAGGCATCAGACCACTAGAGCTAGAAGAGGAAGGGATTTTATTTCAATGGGCAGAGCCATGGCAGACTAGACCCTCCAATGGCCGAGCTCCTCAACCAGCTCTGTCCCTGTCCTTTTATTGGACTCACAAATAGACTAAAAAAAGAATTATCATCTTACCTCTCATTGGAGGTATCAGATCACATGCAGGGTTTACAGAAGTGGAAATAAGCAGAAGTGTTAGTTTTAGGGACCCAGGAAGCTCAGTTTTACAAATTCATAAGGGCTGGGTTACTGTGGGGAAGACCTTGCAGGAGTGTCCCTGGGCTTCTCCGAGAAGACTTGGGTTTTTTTAGACTTTACTTTTCCCAGGTATCCTCCCTCAATTTAATAAGGTCAATAAGAGTACTTGAGCACAACCAAAATTAATATGTTATTAAGTGCTTATTTGGCCTTATCCAAAAAAATTTAACAAGCACAATCTCTTCTGCTATTACACAATATTTGCATTTCTAAAAAATTTTGTATAATCACCAACTGTCATAAAAATAACTGTTCTCTGAGGGAAAGGGATTTAGGGTCTATAAAGTTTCAGATTTACAATAGAAAATTTTCTGGAGGAATTTAATAAATAACAATAGCTTTTAGCTATAGGACCTGAACAGTCCCTGGGCAGATCCAGCATTTAATCATATCCAGGTTTTGTGCAAAAAGGCCTTTCTTCTGTCTCCATGAAGACTATATTTGCACTTTGCTATATATGTCCTTATCTTTATTACCTATGGTTTTCATAAAGCACAAATGGAAGCAGGATGGTGAATAGAACACTCAAAATTAAAATAAGTTGTAGCTTTAATCATAACGTTGAACATACCCAGAGCCAGCTGTCCAAATATTGTGACCTACAACTTTTATCCCCAAGAGCAGTTCCAATGCCCCAATGATAGAAGCTTCATTACCACCAGCAAACTGTGACTTAAACAATGCTTTCTAATCTGCCTTATATTCAATTTGTGGCACAAAAACTGATTCTGCAAGGAGGAATTTCCGTGTCGTGTCCTAACCATGGTGCTAAATAAGTTCTGTTAGTCCTGTGTTAGCTTCTATAATAATAATGGGCATGGCCAAGGACTGGCTGCACTTTGAGTCTCCCTGGGGAAAGCCAAGCAGTAACTAAAATCTGCAGCAACTCACATCCCCCCGACGCCCACTGCCACTGCTGAACTAGCATGATGGTTTCCTCTCCTCTGAGCAGGCTGACTCCCAAGTGGACAGCTCCCATGTGGAGACTTTTCTATAAAGCTCAGTATAAAAACTGTCTTAGCTCCATTCTCTTGGGAATCACTGGTGACTGAACATAGAAGCATTACTTGGAAAGGTTACAGGAAAGCCTTACAACATTCAGGAGACAAGAAAATCGGGATGTTAAAGAGCACAGAAAGTTGGTCCGTACAGAATTAAGAAACAGTTGACAAATTGAAAATAAGAAAGGTTCGGGCATTCTCAAGATTTGGTCTGGGAGTCTAATACCTTTTAGACCAGAAGACAGATGCTGCTAGAGGAAGTATAGACCAGACTTGGGACTGGACAAAAGGACTTAAGAGTAAAGTCTGGAAAGAAGCAGAATCTCTAAGATGTTCAACAGAAGCAAAGATAAACAAAGCAACCTTAAAAGTCAGCAGTGTTGGCTCGGTGCCTGTAGCTCAATGGGCTAAGGTGCCAGCCACGTACACCTAAGGTGGCGGGTTCGAATCCCCAGCCCGGGCCCGCCAAACAACAATGATGGCTGCAACCAAAAAATGGCCAGGTGCTGGGGCGGGCGCCTATGGTCCCAGCTACTTGGGAGGCAGAGGCAGGAGACTCGCTTGAGCCCAGGAGTTGGAGGTTGCTATGAGCTGTGATGCCACAGCACTCTACCCAGGGGGATAGCTTGAGGCTCCGTCTCAAAAAAAAAAAAAA
>CAUYQV010197493.1:0-35813 GCA_963574575.1 Galagoides demidoff | reverse complement strand
GGGCGTTGTGGCAGGTGCCTACGGTCCCAGCTACTTGGGAGGCAGAGGCAGGAGACTCGCTTGAGCCCAGGAGTTGGAGGTTGCTATGAGCTGTGATGCCATGGCACTCTACCCAGGGGGATAGCTTGAGGCTCCATCTCAAAAAAAGAAAAGGTTCCAATTGCAAAATTACATGGAAAGATAAAAAATAGAAATAAGTAATAATGTGGGTTTCAATGTCTCCCAGCGTTCTCATTTTTGCATCATTTCCTTTTACACGAAACAGATCACCTTACAAGTACACTAATTTAGAACTATAGGGCTAAATGGGGATAGCTGGTTATAAGAATAAATATGCAATGGTCTTAACCCATTGAAATGCCAATAAATGAAACTTCAATCAAAAAAGTTGAAGGCCAAGGATCAAAGACAAGTCTTGAGCTGAGTATCTTCAATGATATTTGGTAAGAAAGAATAAATAGGCTCAAAATAATAATATAGAAGAGAGGGTCATGAAATATTTCTAGAAGTCATCTATTTATATCCCATTGCTGCATTAATAGATAACAGTTTAAAATAGCACCCATTTATTATCTCACAATTCTGTCAGACAGAAACCTGGCAAAACTCAAACAAGCTAAAACTCCTTGCTGGCAGTGTGACATGTCTTACTGGGAGCACTGGGGTAGAATCCCCTTCCAAGTTCATTTAGATTTTTGTCAGAACATACTTTCCTGTGGCCATAGGGCTGAGGTATCCCATTCCTTGGCTGACTGTCATGCAGGGCCACCTTTATTTCCTAGAGACCTAAAGACATCTTCTGTCTCTGCATGTGAGCCCCCAGCAAGGGCTCTCCATAACTTCTCATGGCTGGAATCTCTCTGATTTCCCATCTGCCACATGCATCATGCTTCTTCTGCTGCCCCTCTCTAATCACAGCCCACAAAGTTCTCTGCTTTAAAAACTCGTGTGATTAGATTAGACCCATGCAGATAATCCAGACCAACAGTCTTCATTATATCTGCAAAGTCACATTTTCCATGTAATATAACATATTCATGAGTTTTAGGAATTAAGAGTACAAACAAATTTGGAGGACCATTCTGCCAACCACTGGTGGTAATACGTGAAAGGACCAGTGGATCTTCTTATGGATATGGTGAAAAAAAATTAAGAATTCAAACAATCCCCTTTCTGGTCCCATCCGTTTTACATCCACCATGTAATGTAATCTGAAGAGCAGATGGCTGTGAATCCTGTCACTTATGCTCCATTCTCCTGGGGTTAATCTTCAGGGAATGACTTCACAGAATGTTTCTTAAATCAAGGAGAATTTACTTTTGGTCCAGAAACCCTGTCTCTACTCAGTATTGTACAATTTGAGGAAAATTGCCCAACAACCTATAATAAAATGAATTGATTATCAGGAATTAGAGCTTGCTTGTATTCTAGTCTAGTACAAGCAGAAATGACTCTTGACGATGCCCAACTGGCTGGTTTCCTCTTTTGGCAAGTTATCTATGGACATCTTGCAACCTTACCATTCATGAAACAAGGCTATTTTTAGAACTCTATCTTCCTTTTTTTTGTAGTAAACTTCTAAGAATTGGGTCAAAAGTTCAAGGCAAAGGACAATAATTTGGACTTCAGTCATATACCAGTGGGGGACGGAGGTCAGGGACAGTTTGTTTTCACATGTCCCTGATGTGCCCCCACCCCATTGGTTTGCAACTTAAGGTCAGACACAATCAGTTCTGAATTCTAGCTAAGCCACTTCCTAGCTGTGTTACTTTGTCACTTAGCTTTTCTCTGTTGATAGTAGAAGGCAAGCTGCATAGGAGCAAGGAATTTCATCTGTCTGTCTGTGACTATATGTAGTAACCTCAGCATCTCACACATAACTGGCACACATCAGGTGCACAAAGTAAGCTAACGTTGGAATGAATAAAAACTACTTTTAAAAGGGTTTCTACAATATGGAAATAACACAAAATACTGCCATAGAATCAAGGGTACATGTTATTTTTACAGTTATAATCATTAATATTATTTTATTAAGTATTTGCATAGAAAGATGAAGAGAGACAAGTACTAATAAATAGAGAACAATATATAATTCGTTTTCTTGTTGAATAAATCACCATGGATATTTAAGGGCAACTAATTATCTTGGAAGTGCCATCACAAGCAGTAATTATCCTTGAGGAGCTAATAACTATCTCTAGATGGAAATCATTGTTTCTATGGATTAGAAAGAACATAAAATTTGGATAGAGAACCTCTGTTGCATCCAACTTCCATCATAACATTAGCAAGAAGCCACTTAAAGCACTGGTTCTCAACCGTCCTAATGCTGCGGCCCTTTAATACAGTTCCTGTGGGTTGAGACACACAGGTTGAGAACTGCTGAAAGTATGCTGCCACCGAGGGACTAACCATTTCTCCTCACCCTCACTGATACAGTAAGCAATGTTGCCAAAAGATCATAATGGGGGACTTCCATGAGAGATGGACACCGTTTGACTAGCAAGATGATAAGTCAAACAAAACCTATGTTTTTCTAGTAGTAAAGAGAAACTAAATTAATGGGAAGGCCTTTATACATATTAATATGTAATAAGCACTTAACTATTACTAGATTGATGAACACATAAATTAATATTTTGAATTTTCCCAAAACTAAAGGTCCCCATCTATTCTTATTCATATTTTGAAGTTAAAATATTGTGTAGATGTGTGGTTATAATTTAACTAAGGAGATTAGAATGCATGGGACCAATGTGTATAATGTACCAAATAATAAATTTGAAAGACATACTGATAATGTTAATATTGGGCCTTAGAAGTTAACAAGAGGGAGAAAAACCACAAAAGAGGATTATTCTAAAGCTCATAGGAGACTGAATGTTACAGAGCCATCAAGCACGGTCTTTAGGAACCCCGGCAGATGCTAGCGCAGCATAAGAAGGATTCAATGCACAGAAGCCATCCGCAGAGAACGCAGAGCACAGCATAACTGTCAGCACAAGAACCAGGAAGGGATTATTGAAGACCCAGGACTCTGGTCAGAATAAAGTTGGCCCTTTATGGGTGTTACTACCATGGCTCCTGCACCGCATGCTGCCATTGTACTTAGGCTGAGACACCTGCAGAACCCAGGTCATCTCAGGTCATAACCAGAAATGAATGCTTCTTCCTGTCTCACCTTTCTTTCCTTAGAGAGGGCAGAGCTACTCAGGAAATTGATGACACGGGGAAGTTTTCCTCAAGGCACCCAAATGATTATTGTGCACCAGGGTATTCTTAAAGTACATCAACCCTCCTAATCCACTTTCTCTTTCTTCTTTTCTTCTTTCATTCTCAAATTGAATGTCAGCTTCATGAAGGCCATTTTGTTATAGACTATCTTTTCAAAGCTGTTTCTTAAAGGACAACCTTAGAAGACTATGTCTCCCTCTGGAGCAAGGGGAAGGGATGCTTTCTACCAATTAGAAAATATTTGGGATTCTTAAACTCAAGGTTCCTCTCCTGCAGCACAATCCACTTTATGGGTCTGTTTTATCTGGGCCCTCTTTGCGTCACACTGTGGGTACTGAGGCTCCAGAAACTGGTGCAAAAGTGCTGATACTCTGGTTACCGCTAGTACTGTACGTAATAAACTATCTTCTGACTTCAGTCCAGGGGTCTTCTAGCATTGCTGAAACTGGCAAGATAGCCATCTTGTTAGCTTGTTAGTATGGCACAAAATCCAGACCCTTCATAATTTCTGACATATAATCATGCTATATACCCTGTATAAGTCCCATCTGGGGTACACAATATGCTCTCAAGTTACATTTCCTGAATAAATCTAATAAATACAATCCATTTCGTTCTGAAGTTTGTAAGAAAGTTTACAGCTATGTAGTTCAGAGCCTATAGTTAAAGATTCTTTCCAAGAACAAGGTGCATTATAATCATAGATAACATTTGTCACATCCTTATTATGTAGACAGCATAGCTGTGGTGCTTTACAGGCACTGATGTATTTATCCTTCCCCACAATCCCATAAGGCAGGTGCTATTGTTATTACTACTATACTGATGAGAAGCTGAGCAGTAAAGTAACTTGCTCAAAGTGTGTACCTACTGAGAGAAGAAATGAACAGTTATGAACCTGGTAGTACATGTTCTCAAGGACTATGGCATCTCCTATTGGCAGAAGTGTTACAGTTTAAAACAATTTTGAAACTTTTCCTAGTATTACCATTTGTGGAATAAGATAGCACTTAAGTGCCTTTATTTTGTGTTCTACTCATGTAAATATATTGTTTTTCCCTCCTTCAGAATACTGCTGCTTAGATCTAATCAGGATTTTCACACAGGTTGAATCATTACCTGTAAAATGTCACAATATTTTCACCAGCCCCTGCACCGGCTGCTTCATCACTGACCTCTGTTCACCATGTGTCCTGGCACCGCCTTATAAGGGACCCCAATATAGCTGCTAGATATGTTGACCTTCCTGCCCTGTGATATTTAAGCTGCTGATTTTGATAATATAAATTATCAAGAGATAAGTGCTCCCTTTCAAGCACTCAGTGCACTGCACATTCAGCCTCATAGATATAGAAAAAGTGAGGATCCCCAAAGGGGGATGATGGAGCCCACAAATATAAATGATGGAAGGAAAGAAAAGGAATTTTCAGGACAGTGGCTTAGATATTAAAACTAAAACTTTTAACTCTATGTTCAAGAAATTCTACCATTTCATCCCACAGTCCCTCTGCTAGAACTTACCCAAAGGAAAAAAAGGCATTCTATAATAAAGACACTTACACTCAAATGTTCATAGCAGCACAATTCGCAATTGCAAAGATGTGGAAACAACCCAAGTGCCCATCAATACATGACTGGATTAATAAAATGTGGTATGTGTATGCTGGGGAGCAGTACTCTGCCACAAACCTAGTATCTTTTATAACAACCCAGATAGAATTAGAGACCTAAGTATCACAAGAACTGAAAAACAAAAACCACAGGTACTCAGTACTGAACTGGAACTAGTTGATCAACACCTCTGTGTTCAGAGTGAAGAAAACTCAAGAAACTCAGGTGGGGGGAAAGGAAGACGGGGAAGGGCAAACTCCCACTCAAGGTGTACTTTGCATAGGTACATCGCACACTTTCTGGGTGAGGGGCACACCTATAAATTTAACTTAAAATTTACAAATGCAAACTGTAACAAAAACATATGTACTCCCCATAATATACACAAATAAACTTTCTCAAAGGAAACTCAGGCTTGCTTTTCTGATTGCATTGTACTTTCTCTTGCCCTGTAAAATTCCTAAAGTCCCAGAAATATTAACCGTGTGGCCCTTTATAGCAAAAGTTTTCTGACTCTCGCTTTGGTCTGTTCCTGTTTATGCATATTGTCCCAGTAAAACTGTAATAGTGCCTCCTTTCGTAAATGTTCCCCAAGTGGGATAATGAAACGCCCTATCTTAAACTCAGTAGCATCCACTCCATTCACATGGTCATTCCTTTTCTTTTTTTTTCTTTAAGTGTTCTGGGTTTTCAGATAAACTTACCAAACAAGGTCCTAGAAAAGCCAGGACAGCTGAACATCCTGTTTTCACAGGCATCAGTGTTGGAGTAATGCTTACTTACTTTCTTTACTTGCTAATGTTTCACTTTAAAAAAATTCCTTGGGGCAGCACCTGTGGCTCAAAGAAGTAGGGCACCGGCCGCATATACCAGAGGTGGCAGGTTCAAACCTGACCCTAGCCAAAAACTGCAAAAAAAAAATTCCTTGAAGACTCCCATTTTAAAAGTAATTGTCCAACACTTACATTCAGATTTTAAAATATCTTGGTCATCTCTGACAATAGCTAAAGTAATAGAACTATACCTAAGTTAAATATGTGTATGATTACTCTGAGTCCTAGGAAATGGTGTTACTCACTTTCTATTAAAGTATTTTAGGGGGTTGAAGAAATAGTTGGCTGTAAATACATCTTTTATAATCTTGTACTTATGCATTATAATTGAAAGCTATTATCTTCTAAGCACAACCACTTTGTAATGTATTTTAATAAAAAAGTTTCAAATTAATTGAGCGAGATTGATTTGTATATATATCGCTGCAATGACTTTCAGGTGAAAAGTATAATTAGCAAGAGAATACCAATGAAGGTACTGAACATATTCTAATTTTCATGCATTTGTTATCATTACCCATGCAAACTAGCTCAAAGTTTTAATATCTTGAACTTTAATGAACTCATATGATTATAGTTCTGAGGTAAAAACCTTCTCTATTATCTTATTAACAGAGGACTCAAGGGCCTCCCTGAAGTCAGTTTGGTTTTCAGGATGCTTTGTTGGGATAAGAATTCTAACCGATAAGCCTGAAATTTATAAACATGTCCAGGGAATAAGTAGAATCATTCTCAGTGGAGAAAAAGTAAAATATGAAAGAACTAAAGGTGTTAGATTAATACTAATGTTACTAACTTGTTTTTTTTTTTTTTAATATGGAACACTTCGTGAATTTGCATGTCATCCTTGTGCAGGGGCCATGCTAATCTTCTCTGTATAGTTCTAATTTTAGTATATGTGCTGCTGAAGCAAGCACAATTTCACTAACTTTTTTATTTCAGAATATTACCAGGGTCCAAATGTTTTATTCACATGAACTGCTTTTGTACAGTTTGAATCAAAGTTTCAAGTGTGCCTATTACTTGGATACTGTGTACAATACTGTGTATTGTACCCATTAAGTAGGGATTTATCCCTCCTCTCCTGGTCCCTCCTACCTGCCTTTCCTTTTTTTAAGTTTACTACCAAAAGTGCACATGAGTACTGATTAATCCCAGGCTAATATGAGTACATGTGATATTTTTCCAATCTTGCAAAACTTCATTTAGAAGAATGGTCTCCAGTTCTATCCAGGTTGTTACAAAATGTCTTGGTTCCCCTTTTTTCTTTCTTTTTTTTTTTTTTTGCAGTTTTTGGCCTGGGTCGGGTTTGAACCCACCACCTCCGGTATATGGGGACAGCGCCCTACTCCTTTGAGCCACAGGCACCGCCCACCATTTTTTTATTGGTGAATTGTACTCCATAGCATATATATAGCACCTTTTATTAATCTACTCATGTATGAATGAGCACTTGGGTTGGTTCCACATCTTTGTGATCCTGAATTTTCTTAATTTTTAATTATTAATGTTATGCAGAAATTTCCTCTTGTCTAATAAACAAGTACTGTTTTCAAAAGCTATTTCAGCCTCACACCATGAACTAATATGTGAATGGTTATCAACACCTGAAAACTCAGTTGGAAAATGTGTAAGAGAAATCATTTTTTGGCTAAAATTCAAATACAAGATCACCTTGTCATTGGGGACTTCAGGATTCACATCCCAAACAGTTGCCCCTTATCTTGGGGGCTCATCATAGCTGCCAGGAGCTGCTCCTTTTAGGTCCCTGCTAGGGGTGTCCAACCTGCAGCCTGTGGGCCACATACAGATTATATGAGGACTGATTTGCTTCTCTGTGGTGTTGGGTATTGCAAAAAGTATGCATGGACATTTTTTTCATGCTCATGAGCTTCTGTTAGTGTTTGTGTTTAATGTGTGGCTCCAGACAACTCTCGTTCTTCCAGTGCCTGACAGAGGAGAAAAATGGTTCGACACTCCTGTGGGTGTACTCAGTGGTGACTGCTGTTCCTAAAGCTAGGCAGCATATTAGCCATTGAGTGAGCTGGGGACAAAGTGGCCCTGCTGAGCCTGACCAGCAGTTAAATTGTCTAGGAGTGCAGCAGGTCATGGTGGAGGCTTAGATTCCATAGGAAATGCTGATGGTGATTTGAGGAGAAAGAAAAAGAAGTGAGGATGTATGTCAAAAAGTGTCTTAGGAGCAAAGCAAGATCGGGTTCCAAAGCGCTAGGTTTCTTAGGAGGACACATTCAAGGTTTGGTGTGTGCATGCAGTCTGAGCCTCAGATTCCACTGAGCAGAGCGGGATGAACAAATATGGGGGTTAGTGCTGCAAGGCCAGGGCTGTAGTGGGGAGGGTGCATCAGGCATGAGGACTCAAGCATGGAGGAGCGCTCAGAGAGATGTACTGATCTATCTCCTGCCTGCATGTAGCCTTTCTGTTCCTCTCTCCTCCCTCCTTGCACTGCTTTGCTTTCACATCTTCTTTTCTTGGAACAAACCAGTTTTATTCCTGTTTCATGACTTTGTTGCCCTTGTTCTCTAATCCCCCTAACTAGGGCTATGCTATTTCCTTATCTAGATGGGCTTCAGTTCTTAGATTTGTTATTTCTCTTCAGAATGGAACATTTCCACTCCCAACATTTATTGCACTTTTTCAACTTAATTTTGGTTTTGCTTTGTTTGGTTTTCTGTTTGCTTTTTCATGTTATTCATGAATGCTATTTTAAACAGGTACTAGGAAGAAATAGAAAAGATTTCTATAGAGGTAATATTTATAAAAATAATACCTGACCATTTTCTGGTATTAAGTAAAATGATGAATGAGAACATTTGGAAAACCAAAAATTCCAAACATAAATTTAAAGACATCTTGACCTAAAAAAGTCGTGATGAAATTGCAGATTACAAAAAATCTTCACAACAGCAATGAAGAAATGATTAACACAGGCATGATGATTACGATGACAAATTCTAAAATAATGGTAGCAAGGAGAGAGTTAAATATATCACCAAAATTCACAGAGAAAATAGATGTCAACTTATATAAACTACTGGGGAAAAATATTTACAAGAACAAAAGCAAGTAGAGATATTTTAAGACAAACACAAACTTACTCTTATTAAAAGCACTTCTAAATGACCCAGCAGGAGAAGAAAAAAGCATGATTCTCGAAAGAATTGCTGAAATATAGTTAAGCAAAGACAATAATCATATATGTATGTCTAAAAATAAATTAATGACATAAACAATAATAACAATTAGTTGGGCTTTTAACAAGGATGAGTTAACACAACAGACAATATTGCGTGCAAAGTCCAAAGTACCTTTTCACTCTAGTTTTCTGTCAATTTTTGTTTGGGTCAGCCTCAGAGAGGAAAGGGGATAGTTAAGAGTTGAAGCTGTCCTAGGTCCCTATATTACTACAGTGGTATGCAAAGAGATTGATTTTATTAAATATTCATTTGAATGTGATACTAACTATTGAAATAATACAGATCTTCAAATACAATAGGGAGAAAAAGGCAATAATAACCTCAAGCAAGTTTTTAAAAGAATGCAAAGAAAAAGCACTCTGAGGGAAGAAAGTAGTAAAATAAGACAAATAGAGCAGTGGAAAATGAAAATGTCAGAATTAAATTAATTTATAACTGTAATTGCAATGAATGTGCCAGCCAGATAGTACTATAATGTAAAATAACTGGGCTCTTCTGTGAGAACCTCCCACGCCCTTCTCTCTCTCTCTCTCTCTCTCTCACACACACACACACACTAAGGCTAATATGATACAAGGAAGAGCTTTTGTTCAACTTCCAGTAAGTACTCTTTTAGGGAGAGGATGTGCTTTTTCATTCTGTTCTACTTTCCAACTGAAATTAGTATCTGACCACTGGAGCTTAAATAGCTCTCTCAGGAGTAAGAGATGGGAGCCATAGTTGAGGAAGACAGAGTAAGAAGCTGGGACACATCTGATTCTCTTGGCCCCTGGAGGGGCCCTAGGCCAGCTCCGGGCAGCCTCCCTGTGGATTTTGTTTTACAGGTCATTCCCTACCTTTGGCATTAAGGCCTGTGTTGCCCTGGGACATGCACTTCAGGCTGTTTGGACAGGGAATGCCGTAGTTATGAGGACCCACAACATAGTATAAAAATGGGTAGGGGTCCAGAGAGACATGTCTCCTTGACCAGAGGAAAGGCACAGCTAGTGGAGGTCCAGAGCTGACCTGCAGGAGAGACTCTCAGACCAAAGACTATGGTGCTTGGGGCCTAAGCCCTCAGATACGTATGACGAGGTGACACAAAGAAGGGATGAGGCTCAATTCCCATCACAGAGCAAACACCCGATGCCAGTAAGAACCGAGTGCCAGCTGCTGTCGAGTCCCGGGGCTGAGGCTGACCTCAGGCTTGTCAGCATCATTCCTATAAAACTAAGTCCTTATTCCTCCTTTTGGTGCTTCTTGATCTAGATTTCTTACTGTCTTTTTCTTTTTCTTTTTTTTGCCATTGCTACTTGAGCCAAAAGAAGATTATTTCAGCTTCTGCTGAGAATCTCTCATAGCACAACATGGCAATGGAACTAACTGTAGAAAATGTTCACCCATAAGAAACAGTTATCCTCCTCCAAATTGAAGCTGTTCTATACTAAGCCACTGTGGCAGGGTCTCACAGCTCTTCAAAACATGAGAAGAGCACAAATTCTAAATTTAGCTCTAGACTTCTAGTAATGAAGGACGGTAAAATACAAGGGGCAGCAATGGAAAGGATCTGGGGGTCTTGGTCCTACAAATTCAATCGGGAACAAATCCTCAGCCCTTAGGGGAGAGTGGAAATTTTTAAAATTGCAGTTTATGAAGCATGGGTCTCGCCAGTCGCCTTTAATCCAGTAAACCACCTAATTAAATTTCCAGTTCCCAAAACATTTCCCATGAACAGAATCCAAAATAATAATACACTTTTATATTTCCTCAGCAATTCCCAGCAAAACACATTTATAACTATTACTCATAAGCCAATGATGGTTTTAAAAGTTCTGATTAATATCCTCATGCAGCAATAACCCACTAAAACTATCTTATTACTTCTGTTTTCTCGAGGATTTATAGATGCCATTAAAGAGTTATAGGTATAGAATTTTCCAACAACAAACATTTCACAATCACCTCACAGGCAGAATATCGGAGGTAGCTGCTGATTTCAGACACCTTTTGAGAAATAATCAATTCTATGTGCATAATCTTCACAATTGCTATAATATTGGCTACAATTGGAAGAAATACTCAAGAACTCACATTTATGGTAAAATTTAAAATCAACAGGAGAATGATATTTTTTCCCATCAGGAAACTATCTGGGTTCATTACAAATGTCATAAATTTCCTATAGCTAGAGTTCCAGAAGGTAAATCCTGGCTTGGACACGTGAGACTCCTTCACTAGAGTAACAAGGGATGAAGTAAAGTCGTACTGACCCAAGCTTTAGATCTTCCAAAGTCTCAGAAGGTTAGAAGACCAGCGTGAGGATATTTCATTGACTGGTTCCCAACTCCATTGGCACATTTGAACCATCCCAAAGCTTTAAAACATGCACATTACCCAGGTACCATTCAGGACCAATTAAACTAAAATATCTGGGTGGGTGGGGACCAGACATTTATACATGTTTCAAGTCTCTCAGATGATTCTAATGTGTAGCCATATTAAAATCCAATTGTCTTTTAGCTAAGCACCTCAATTTAGAGATGAGCTTAGTAATTCCAGGTGTCCGTGGGTGGTAACAGGCTCATTCTCTACATTCTCATGTCATTTCACTAACGACTCTGCTTTCAGAAATTAGAAATCCTCAGTCAGCCGCAACACATCTGTTTCCTAAAGTGGCAACTTTCAGGAACCTTTCAGATCCCACTATGGAAACCACTTCTTATTTCAACTGAACATGAGGTCAAGATTGTGAGAATACCATCAGAAATAAGCATACATAAATTTAGAACATTAAGACACCCCTTCATTCAATACAAGGTTATTCTAGGGAGCCCATAGGATCCCTTTCTAGTCAAACAGTCTTTGTTTAATTTTCACTTGAATATTCAGCACCTTTTAAGGTGGGCTGATGGAGATCACAAGTCAGCATTAAGAGAATCCCCTCTCTCCCTATCACCATTGAATGGATAGACTCAAGTTCATCTTTATAAATTAACATGTATGTCTTGTGTGCTTCCAGTGGAAAGATGCCATTATTGGATATAATCTCTGCTCAGAAGGAGCATATGCTACACTGGGCATATAAAGCAAATGATAGCAAGCTCTCTGGACTATTTTGAACTCATTGTAGATGCTCAGAATAATTAATGGTGATTGCATTATTGATCAATTACAACTGCTGCTTTCCCAATAGCCCAATACTTAACAATTCAGAGAATTTAAGAAATGCAATTTGTTGCTGACCCCAGACTTTCAATTTCTGGCTCCTCCCCAATTGCTGTCCTGCTTTCTGGATGGCCTGCCTGGGCATAGTGAAATGGAATACCAAAGTGATCTCCAAATCTCTCCTCTTATTACTTTATCATACTTTCAAGTTGTAGAAATGAAGAAAAACTTGGATTACACAGATTGAGCTATAGTTCCTGAAGGAAAATAGCCTCTTTATTGAATACTGGAGATTTTTATCAAAGAGCCTTGCCATCCTTTCATAACCACTGCACCATGAGTCACCTGCCTACTCTTTTCAGTGGGAAGCTCACACCATCTGTCCAGTAGGGATCCCCTAAGAACATGGTGTGCTGTTCCTGGAGTTATCTACATCATCGCGAGCATTCAGTAAGTGAGTACTTTAGATGAAGGTTTTTGACATAATAATTCTATAACAGCTGTGTCAACATCTGCAGAGAAATAGTCATAGTGACTCTTGGTGCATGTTTTAAGCTGTCTTGAAAGTAGGGCTTTGTAGGATGGATGAAAGCAAAAAGAAGATATTCTGAGAAGTTAATTTTGGGAAACTGGCCTTTGGTTCACCCTTGCAGTTACAATTCAAGAATACATTAGGTTGTAGTGAGAATACTTACAACCTATTCTCTTAGCAATTTTCAGGAATATAACATATTGTTATTAACTACATGCACCCAAGTTGCACAACAGATCTCTCGAACCTATTCCTCCTAACAAAACTTTGTGTCCTTTGGTCAACATCTCCACAATTCTTTTCGCCTTCCCCCAGTCCCCAGACCCCATGATTCGACTATTTGCTTCTATGATTTCAACCTTATACTTGGAAATGAGATCATTCTTTTTTGTTCTTACCATACAAAAAAAGAAAAGAAAAACAAAGAAAGAGCGTATGATATCACTGGGCATATAAAACAAATGAAATCAATTTTGCCAATTGCTACCATGTTTGGGGAAAACTGTCAAACATGTGAACAAATTGAAGAGGAGTTAATTGAGTTCAGAAAGTAATTCTCTTTCCTGCAAATTACTGGAATCTCTGTATATTCATTCATTGAAAATTAAGCAATCATTTATTAAGACCTAGCATTCATTATAGTTAGTAATACTGTTGCTAGTACAGGAGTTGCACGCTACAAGACTTTGCTTGATTAAACTTTCTTGCTAATACACTTTTTTTTTCTATTTTGTTTACTGAAAAACAGTTCTATCCACATTTGTATCAAACGTTTACTCAAAAACTTTTCTATCAACTACAGGAAACGCACAAATTCATTGTGAACTTCAATGCCCATGTGATTGGGCATTTTTAAGTCAATATTTCTAATTGTGAATCTTATCACCCTATTTCAAGAATGTATTTTTTTGTGTGAGTGTGGATCTTTGAACTTGTCTTCCCCATTCTCTGTTGTCATCACCTTTATTGAAATCTCTTCCCCTTTCTGTCCAATATCCAGTCGCTCTTCATCCCCCAGTGATAGCTTTAATACCTAACCCCTCTACGTATCTATAGACTTCCCAAGCAATCTAAATTTCTTCTTTGAGTGTCTATAGTGCATATTATCTTTGTTGCTGTTTTGACATCATTACAATTTAATTACAAGACGACATCCTTTACTGCAAAACATCCTACAACGTTATGGTAATTTTTTGACCCAGATGCTAAGTGACGAGAAAGGAAGATCAATGAAAGATGTTTATGTTCCCATTTTATTTCCTGCGCAAAATAAAGCAGATGTTTCTGGATGTAAAATCCAGTGCTCCTTTGAACTTGAAAGTTATGCCAACTTCTGAATTAGAAAGGGCATTTCTTGGCAAAAAATGGAGAAATGATGAGTTTCCAGTTAATATTTTTAACTCCTCTTTAGTAAGGGCAAAAGTGAAAGGCTGTAACTGTTTTCATGCTTTATTGAGACAGAAAATGTAATTATATAAACACTGAGTTGATTAAGAACATGGCATTGATTGTGTTTTCTGGAAAGCGATAAACATACAAACAGGAATTTGGAGAGGAGTTTACTGCTTAGGGTAATTGGCTTGAAGAGTAATTTTATTGTCTACCAATCGAAAGCCATGTAGCACATCTTTACTTATACAGATGTAGACATAAGATATTTCTGATACCCCAGGGGAATAAAGCAGTTGACCTACCTCTTAAAAAAGCCATTGCTTTTCAGATTTTAATGTGCATACAAGTAACCTAGGGGTTTTGATAAAAACACAGATTATAATTGAGAAATATTAAGATAGGACCTAAATTTGGCATTTTCGATAAGTTCCTAGGTGATACAGACTGCACTTTGAGTGACGACCTTTCTCTCACTGATGTGAAACGTTTTCCTCTCCCATCTCTCACTAATACCACAGTACCATTACAGGTTATGTTTTCATCTGGGGTTACAAAATCAATTGCAATGGATTTCCTTGGGGCCTATATTATAGATGGTGGCTAGGTAAAATTGAATAATCTATTTTATCTTTTTTCAATATGCATTGAGTGCTGCCTATTTGTAAGGCAGAAAAACAAAGATAAATAAGTCCTCAGATTTATGGCTATGGTGTTAATTTGTTTCACCTGCTAGAATATAATTCAAGAATTCACGGCATTGTAGAGATATGTGAACATTAAGATATCCAAGCATTTCTTATAACAATCTAATGAGTAACACATGAAATTAATGGAACACTGAGAATGACATAGATTATGTAGTAAATGAATAAAAAAATCTAAGAGTGATGAATATTTGGAATAAGTGACCTACTGTTGAGTGTCAGAGGACTTCTGTACACCCTCTATCACCCCCTGCTTCCGGTACAGAATACCTCACTTTCAAACCAGGATTTCTTTTCCTAGGGTTTGGGGAATGGTTTAGCATCTCTCCATTGTTAAAAATTCTTAATTCTAGTCTCTATTTTTTTTGGCCAGGGCTGAGTTTGAACCTGCCTCCTCCAACATATGGAGCCGGCGCCCTACCTTTTTGAGGTACAGGCACTGCCCTTAATTCTAGTCTCTTGAACAACTGAAATCTTTCATAATCATTTCCTTCATCATCGTTAAGTAAGTGGACTCAGGGCAACATGCTCTGATACACAATCTGAACATAATTATGCCAGCAGTATCTTCTCCTAGTATCTTCCTGTATTTAAAATACACAGTGATTGGTTTTACATGATAAGGAAAATGCAAAGCTCTGTGGAACCATATTGAGGCTTATATCAAATTTTCCTCAGGGAATCAAACTGAGGTTGTGAAAACATGACATGGACCTTGCAGCAAGATAGATCAACAGCCTTTCCACAGGCAAAATGAGGACAGACATATTCTGGACTTCAGCAGGTCATGGACAAGGGCTTGGAAAGGAAGAGAAACTATCTTTTGGTGGATATCCTACTGTGTTTCTGGTGTTGCACCGAGTACACTTACACATACCTACCGAGGAACTTATCTTCCATGTATAACTATGCTACTTACTGGGATGATAAAGATTAAAACAATTTTGAACGTATCCTGTTGGTAAATGTCCAGATAATGTGTATGTATCATGGAAGGTAAGATGAAGCACAAGCATGGGGGCAAGTCTTTGGGTCTTTAGAGATTTATGATGAGTACAAGATGTTATCTATCCAGAAATGCTTAGGTGTATCTTGTTGATTCTGATTGTCCTGCTCCTTGGAAGTCCATTTTTAGTCATCCTCTCGGATTTCCTCTAGAAATTTGGCTCTCACTCTGGTCTTTCATCTGTCTTGATATTAAGCAGGTAGCTTGTTAGTGGATCTTAGTAATTAGTAATTTACCTCACTTTATGTACCACACACTATTTTTTTTTTGTATTTGAATTCCATTCTCTGCCTGCCCCACTACCATTCCTATCCATGTCTCTCCTTTGACCATTACAAGTGGCTCATTTTTCTATTATATGTTCAGTAATAGAAAAAAAAAAAAAAGAAAAAAATGTGGCTCATGTTATAGCAAAATCGAAGATACAATGGTAGATTGGACATGGCCATGTGAACTGGCTTACTCTTAAGTAAGTGTTTAGAGTGTTAAGTCCTATTACACTTTCTTATTCCCTGGAGCATGATGATTCAGAAAATCAAAAGCATTTATATTTGAACTCTCCATTTGAATATATAAAACTTTTTTTTAGACTCATGGATAGCTAATAAATGAAGGAAGAAATGCAGACCTCTCAGGGAAGTGTTCATAGTTCAAGTTTTAATATAAAGAATCAGAAACAGAATCTGTAATTAAATAAAATTTTCCCATAGAAAACATTTACTAACTCACTTTAGATTTTCCTTTTCTTACTCAGACCACAGACCAATAGTAGTTGTTTTTCCCATTTAAAAATTACATTTGTTTGATTGTTATTTGTATACAAATAAAAAATACCCAAAGAATTTAAGTAAATAATTCAGACGGTAAACCCCTTTTCTGTTCAGAATATCTTTGCTTTTCTCAGTTTCCCATGTATGTGTTTTCTGCTGTCTACAGTAAATTTAATGTTAGCATGAGCAATGATATTACTTGAATAACAACTCATGCCCTACCTACATCAAAAATGCGAATTTACTCATCTAATGATCATTTAATTCGTTTTTCATAGCTGTGGCCTACTTTGCCAGCCCCACCAGCACCACCTCCTGGGATTGTAACACTGGGTGGAGGTTGCTCCTGCCCACTCACACCAGATGGGGATCTTCTCTGACTGGAATCCCCATGCCAAGCAAGCCCAAGCAGGAAGGTGCAACAGCCCCAGACAGTCCTCTGGGCAGCCCCGCCCCTACCCTAGTCACATACCCATGTATAATGTGCACCCTTATCTTTCCCTTAAACATTTGGGTATAAAGTATACATTATACACAGTCATTTTAAAATAACATTGCCTATTCTTCATTTATTTTTCCCAATGCTATTTATGACCACTTTCCTAAAAGTTAGAATGACAATAAACTTACTGAATGTTAAAATAGTTTATATAAAATACTGAACATATTGTTCCTCACTATAGATCATGGCTTTTGTATGCTTTTCAATAGTTCTTTTATTTGTCTTCATAGAGTTTTTCATATTTCTTGTTATCCTTAAGTGTTACTACTGTGGATTATTCATAGATTGCTTTTAATCACATTTTCTGCAACTTTGTTCATGAAAGCCAGTGACATTTTTTGTCAAATATTCAGGTGCAGCTTTAAATTTTATTTAATATTAATGAGAAGTCAATTATTCTTTTGCCTTCAGGGTAGAAAAATGTTGCTCTTAGCCATTATGTTGCCTATTTTTTTTCAAGTACTTATGTCTCACGATTATTTGTAATTGTTTGAATGGTGCAAAATTCAGAGATAGGTCATATTTTGATAATAGTGTATATAAGCACTTTATTCTGTTTCTGACATTTTTGGAAATGCCTCTACTGTTTCATGATAATGAAGTTTGTTGTACTTTTTAGTAGGTAAGGAAGCATCATACCATGACTTCTATCAACAGTGTTCCTTTACAACCACTTGGTGGAGATTGTTTGTACTTTCATTTTAATCTGTCATAAATCAATTGTGCAAAGATTTAGCATTTGCCAAACACTCAATTATTGTCTTTGGTAATCATGCACGCTTCCTTAATTCCTCACAGTGATTTTTATTATTTTTCAATATTAGTCTAAACCAAAGACAATGATACTTTCTTTGGCTTAGAGGAATACATTCTTGTAATGCATTATCATTAGCACTGTTGAGTTAAAATTTTATACCATATTTTATTGCTTTTGCTTTTCAGCCATTTTGGCTTTTGCTCTGTTTTTTTTTACATTAAGATCTAGACTATCACAATCTCGGATTCTCTTTCTGAATGATATCCAGTACATGAATAATAAACCCTACTGAAGTGACACATATGTTAAAAATGATGAAAGTTAGGTGATAGGTTCAGAAGAATCCATTTTATAGGATGTACATAAAGTTCATGTGCAATTTACTGTGTTAAACTATTTTAAATTGCACATGAACTTTATGTCCACCGTGTATTATGTTCATTGATTTTGTACATTTTTGATAAAATTTTTATAATATTTTATAACAAAAATTTTTGCTAACTTAAAAAGATATGGGGCTCTCCTTTTTAGTTTTGGAAGAATATTAAGGAAACATAATATTGTTAAAGGATTTCTAGGACTCTCTTGGGAAATGTTTTTCTCTTATTTTTCTAATGTCCTGGATAAAACACGATGTTTGCCTCTCTTTTTCATCTTGAGAAAAACAGTAATTAACTCACCTTCTCTCCTTATTCTCTAACTGCTGGTTAGCCCATTTCTCAAAGAATATATCGATATCTTCATTTTTTTCTTCCAAAACCAATGCAATGTTTCAAATTTCTTGGCTTATTTATGTCCTAACCTCATTTTTCTTCCTTTGAGATAGAGACATCCACTGGGATCTCCTTCTATGTTATAGATATATCATAAAAATTTTGATAACTCAATGTTAAATAAATTCAATTCAAAATTGAATTAAATAGTTAAATCTTCTCCCAATTGGATCGAAAAGAACTTGACCGGGGGTAAGTTGTGCTATTGTTACCTTTACCTATAATTTTAATAAAGAACTTAGAATATTAGAGATACTCAGCATTGGTTTGGGTGTTGAATCAATCAATGGGCTATTTTCCTCCCCAAGTCTATATGTCTAAGTGCCCACAAAAAATACAAATTAATATTTATAGTTTAATGCTAATTACCATAAAATAGCACTAAAATTTAAATGTTCCCCTTGTAGATATGTCACACTTAAATAAAAACATGTTCTGGGAAGGGTAAGACATAACAGATGATTATCAAGGACTCATATTAATGAAATAAATTACTTGGAAATATGATCATGCAACATCAAATACCTAGATACTTAGAAACATTAGGAATATTCAAATTATACACATAAATAAAAATTTTGGAAAGGGAAGAAAATAACAGAAAATGTGAATTGGACATAGCTAAACATTGTTGTAACATTGCTATTGGATGAAAGCATAATAATACATTTAATTATAATATTTTAAATATTATTGATACATAAAGTCACTGTAAGTTAAGTACATGATTTCCAACAAAAAGAGTTCTCTACAAAAACTAATCACATGGGCGGCACTGTGGCTCAAAGGAGTAGGGCGCCAACCCCATATGCTGGATGTGGCGGGTTCAAACCCAGCTGTGGCCAAAAAAAAAAGCCTAATCACACAATATACAGGCATTAATTTAAAATCTGAACATATTTATTAAGATAAAAAGATAAATTATTATTATATGAACAAATTATATAAGATTACTTAAAGAAATAGGAGTTTAAAATATATACATATAAGAATAAACTACACAGAAATAAATGGAGAGATTATGTATCTTTATAAGATGCTCTTTGTTGCTGATTCTTCTTTTATAGATCTCTCTCTCTCAGAAAGGCTCCAGGAGATTTTTTATGAGCTCTTTTAATCAGAGGGAGTGAATCTGATCCCCCCTATTTTTGTAAAAGTACCCTATAACCAAGACCCTTCTGCACAGAAATCCTTATAATCAGCCCAGGTGGTAGAATTCAATACATTTGGGTATTTGTAGGAGAAGAGTAGTGATTTAGAAAGGTGAGAACATATTGACAAAAGGGACCTCTGACACATTTAGAGTGACATTATTCACAAGAGCCAGAAAGGTGAAAGCAACCCAAGTGTCCATCAATGAAGGAATGCATAAACAAAATCTGGAACCATGGATAAGTACATATTTGTATGCGTGTGTATATATATACATCTTAAAACATCATCTTGTATGTCTTAAATACACTCAATAAAAATTACTTTTTTAAAGGGGAATACACATACCATGGAATATTATTCAGCCTTGAAAATGGAAGAAATTCTGATACAAACTATAACATAAATGAACCTTGGGACATTATGTTAAAATGAAATAAGACTCAAAAAGATACATTATTGTATTATCCGATGATAAGAATTCTGTAGAGTATTCTAACCCAGAAGAATGGTGGCAGCTAGTGGCTTAGGGCAGACAGAAATGATGAATTGTTATTTCTTGGGCATAGACTTCAGTTTTTCAATATGAAAACATTTTGGATGTTGGTTACAATGTGCATTTAGTTAACACTAACAAGCTACACAAAATGAATAAGATGATCGATTTTATGTTATGTATATTATCATAACAAAAACAATTAAGGGGACTGTAATGGTAAAAACACACATTTCTGACCCATGCTTTTGCTGTTGAACAGCACAGTGAAAATATGATATATTTTATGTAACAGTCAATTGTTACTATAGCCATATTGGAAAGGAAAAAAAAAGTTTTGATTATGGCAGCAGCCTATCTCTGTTTGAGCAGCAGAGCCCAGGGGAATTCTTCTATCTGCAGGGCTTATCCATCAAAGGGAAGATGTGAGTGTGAGCCAGTTGAGTAAGATTCGGAATCAAACACGGCAAAAATGGCATAATTAGAGGAAAATTCTCTGATCTCAATGATCAAAAAGATCCTCCGAGTAGACATACACTGGAGTATAACAGTACATGAATAATTTTGCATTCATTATTAATTTATCTAATATTATATTTCAGATGTTGCTTTTTCAGATTAAAAAATATATAAAGCTCTGAACCTAGCAATTGACTCACCCTCAAGTTCCAGCAACATTGTACAGAAAAAAGCTTCATTGTGTAATCTATCAAGAACTTTCTGGGAGTTCCCAGTATATTTATAGCCTGGTGATTCATAGTTCCCAGGCTACAATTTTGTGCTAGATAGTCAGTTTATTCATTAGAATGTGCCCCACTATCCCAGATGAACTCCACTGATGGATTAGCATACGAAGCAAAGTGAGAGGAAAGGAATCCCTGGGAATTCATTCAGCATAATCCTGGGAACCACATGATCACAGAAACTGCTACACTGATAATTGAAAAATTCATATCAAACATGAAACTATTAAATTATTGTAAGGATAAATTCAAGTAAAGAAGGCACACGGGTATGGCTGTGAGCATTGCATATGTGTGTGTACTTATGCAATTAATAAACCTTGAAAATGCACTGATTTGTTCATAACACACGGATCAGTTCTTGTTTAATTTAGGTTACTTATACAGAAAATTGAGGGGACTATATTTTCATGAATTTTTCATTTTTTTTAATTTCCAGAAACCTGAGAAAAATAAAATAAAAATGAATAATTATTGTTAAGTTCCTCACACTGAACTTTTCATACTATTTTTAATTCAACTTATTAAACCTTTAAATGTCTATCTACAAACTAGATGCAGAAGTAAGTAATGTTAAATTCTTGCCCTCAAGAATTTTGTAGTTTATAAGTAGAAAAAGTACACCTTAACTGGTCAAAATTGGGTATATAATAAAATAACCTGGAAAACTTTAAAAAGAATGTGAATGCTGAGTCCCCACCCCCAGAGATTTTGATTTAATTTATTTGACTTTGGGCTTAATACTTTTTAAAAATCCTTTAGGCAATGCTAATGTGAGGAATAGAAAAGGGTTTTCAACAAAGCCTGGTTCAAAATTGGATGTTTCCAGATCAGCGCAGTGGATTACATACACTCCTCTATCCCCCTTCCTTTCTAATATTTGTAAAAAATCCCAGAAAAAAATAGTAATTCTAATAACACATAAGAAAGGATGTCATGGCAATCCTTTTAGTGCAGACTTTTAGTGCAATTTCTAGAAATCAGATAAAATCATTTGGAGATAACAGAGTGGATGGAATCACAGCCCAAAACAGAGGAGAGGGAACCCGATTCAGAGCAGCTTTTCCCTCAATTGTCTCAGAGAAGCAATGAGGTTGCAGTCAAGAATTAGAAAGAATATCATGTACAATGAGAAAAAAGTATGGTTGTTTGTTTGTTTATAACTCATTCAGAACAGCAAACCAGTTGTGCCCTGCTCCCCTGGATATAGAGAAGGGATAAAATTCCCTAGATAAAGCATGTAATTGATCTCTAAAAAAGGATTCAGGAGTGTTTCCCTCACTGGGATTGATAACAACTTAGACACAAGAATAGGACCACTGGTAACTCAGTGTCTTCTCATCACACACGAAGGAGAGAATGTAAACAGACAAGATGGGTGACTTTGTATGAATGAAAAAAAATTCAATACATAGCAAACTCCTCCTAATTTTAGCAATCATGGGGATCCCTAAACTGTCCTCTCATTCTATTTATTTTATTTTCATTTCTAAT
The DNA here is from genome assembly GCA_963574575.1 of Galagoides demidoff. Lineage (NCBI taxonomy): Eukaryota > Metazoa > Chordata > Mammalia > Primates > Galagidae > Galagoides > Galagoides demidoff. Next base: position 13,452 of record CAUYQV010197493.1, on the reverse strand, counting down.
CCTTAATGCAATTCTAAATCCCTTTTAAAAATTTTAATGTGTTATAGATTCATTTCTGAAGCTCTACTTCATTCTTTTAAAAATTATGTCTTCCCCAGATTGCTAGATCTTTTACCCTGCAGTTATTTTGAATGTGCTCTCTGTTGATTTAAATGGAGTGAGGAAAGTAATCTTATATGATTCTAGTCATTCCAAAATTTGAAAATTTCACAGACCTGCTTTTGTTATCTGTTGTTTCTATTGGTTTTTGCTCATGATGTCTTTTTTTTTTATGCTTATCTATTATCATGTCTTTTTTATTGCCTATAAATGGAAAATGTGATGAAAACTGAAACCTAGGATAAAATGCATTATTTTAGATATGATTTGTATTTGTATCTCTCAATGGTTCTTAGGCCCCACTACTGGTTTGACCATTTAACAACATATTATATAGTTTCACAACTAGGAGGAGGATATTGAATGCTCTTAACGTAAAGAAATGGCAAATGTGTGAGATGACAGATATGCTAATTGCCCTAAACTGATCGCTATATACTATATGTATCAAAATGTCACTATATATCCTATAATATGTGCAATTACTAGATGCCAACTTAAAAAAAATAAATTGTAAATCTTAGTGATGTGAATTGGGCTGAACATCCAAATGGCATCATCTAATGAGTAAATCCTTTCAGGAGAAGATCACCTGCTTTTTGTTCTTCTCTCTCCGAGCTAGAGACACTCCCCTAAATTCTCTGGAAAGTGGGAAGGAATGTGGTTTACCTCTGGTTAATCTTTATGAAGATAAAATAATCAGTGTCCAAATTCCATGAAGGAAAAAAAGGGTGCAGTGAACCCAAGCAGCTATTTGGATACCTGTCTCCATTCCCCAAACATGTAACTCACTTCTGAAATTTAGTTTCTTCCTTGAGGGGGAAAAAAAATTACTTAAGATCCTCAGTTTACCCCTCTGAGTTTCAGTTTTCTCTTAAAATTTTGGCCTGTACTGTTTGGTCCCTCTGGAGGAGGATGTTCCCTAGTTCTTGGCTTCCAGTGCCAAAAATGAGCACTGGTGCCTAGCTGATGACAGACTGATAACAAATACGGAGTAATCACCAGCCACGTGCATTTATTGCAGAACAAAGCACACAAACCACAAAGAGAATAGTCTCCAAGAGCAAGACAGGTCCCTCTGCATGAACCATAGAGAAGATATAATGCAGCTGAATACAGGCTGTCTTTTATAGACTAAGCTGACTGGTTTGTTCCAATGCACATCCTGGTCTCCCCTCCCCCAGGATGGGCTATTGCCTCCCACCCTTGGGGTAATTGACAGGTTAGGGTTACATAACAAAACTTAAGAGGCATGTGACCTTCCTCTCTCAAACCTTCCCAAAGAACCCATAGGGGTTAAAATTTGGACCCAATAAGCCTGATCAGAGTAAGGTCACTGGGAGCTCCTTCCTATCTGTTCCCACCGGGGAATAGTCCCTAGCTGTAACTTGGTTCCTAGGCTCCGTCCTTAGCCATGCATGCCCCTTAGTCTTCCATCCTATCAAGAAGAAAAGCTGGAGGCCAGGCCCGGGAAGGAGTCTCCTCCCAAGCCCAGCCACTCCACTCCTACCTGTCTGCAAGGGAAGATGGGGTCCAAGGGTGCATATCTTCCCCTGCTAGGCCAAAAGAGAGAAGCTGGGGGCTAAGACTGGGTGCCTCCTCCCTGCTCCTGAGCAAGCAGCCCAGTGGAGTGGGACAAGCTGTGTGCAGAGCAGCAGCAGCCACACTATTGGAGTTGGCACCCCCTGCTGCCACAGCTGCTGCAGGAGTTCCCCTCTGGCTCCCCACTCCAGGTTGCAGGGTGAGGCTCTCACTAACTACAGAGGCAACTTGACTGGCTGTGTCCTCCTCAGCAGGCCTTTCTACTTGGGCCTGGGTGTGCTCTGATGCAGGCATCAACCACAGTGTCCATCAATAGATAAACCAATTTAAAAATGTGGTATATCTACCCAATGAAATGCTATTCAGCCATTAAAAGGAATAATTCCTGTCTTTTGCTGCTAAGCAGATGCAGTGGAGCAGTGGAGGACATTATGCTCAATAAAATAAGTGAGGCACATAAAGACAAAGACCACATCATCTCACTTGTGGAATCTCAAACAATTGGTCTCATGGAAGCAGAGTGGTTACCAGAGGGTTAGGGGTGGGGAAAATGGTCAAAGGGTCTGAATTTGCAGTAAGACAGAAGGAAGAAATGATAAGTATTTATGGTGATACTGAGAGAGGATACCTGAGAAGGGTGAGGTCTAGGAGAACAGGACTTGTCAAGGAGACCACAAGGATACACCTGCAGGGTCCTCTCTATGGTGACTCAGCTCTTGGGAATTTGTAGACTTAACTTCTTGGAACTTGGAAAATTCTGTTTCGTGAAATCCTATAGTTCTGTGGTGGCTGAAATAGTATCTCCACTTGATTCAAACTGACCAATGAGAAAGGTACCGATGGGTTGGAACTTTTTGACTGGAGATAAAAAGGGAAAGACCAAGCCATTAGGGGAGTGTGGCCATTTTGAATTCTTCTGGACCATAGGTTCTGCTGGCTAAATAAAGCCCTTCCTCTTATAAACATGGTATTTGGGTGCTCTTTCTCTCCATCGGACCTCGTCTTCCTGCAATGATATATATGTTAACTAGCTTGATTTACTAATTCCACCTTGCGTACATGCATTATAGCATCACTTTGTACCTCATAATCATATGTGTATAGCATTTTTAAAAATTAAATAAACTGCTAAAATGCTAGTAATAAATATTTGATAAAATAAATACCAATAATACTTTTTACTCATTTAGTCACTTTCTATTAATAAATAAAGAATTATTTAGTCACTTTCTATTAATAAATAAGAATTATTTAGTCACTTTCTATTAATAAATAAGAATAAATAAATAAATAAGCATAAGACTAATAATGATCATAAATGTAGAAGGTGAACTTGAACTGAGCTCAAGGACTGTTGAAAGTATAAGTGTTGTTAAAAGAACAGTGCTTTTTGGACACACACTTTGATAGTCCCAGTTATCATGGTACATATCATTCAATTTAAGTGATTTAAACTGAACCATCTGCTATCTAATTGGCTCATAGCCAGTGGGATTTATGTAAGTAAATGAATATCAGAGATGGAAAGAATACTAATGTGGAGTTTATGTTTCTTTAAGTATGTCTCCTTGTTCATTGAAAAAATATTAAATATATTTGACATGTAGGCAAATCATAAAAGCCTCCTTTTAAGACTTAAACTCCTGACCAATATGGAGTAAAAAGGACTAGATACATTTTCCAGCCACTAAATATTTTAAAAAGTGAAAAAATGCATAAAATAATCATTTTTAAGACATTGAACAACAGATAATGAGAAAATAGTAGCTTAGAGGTAGAAAATAAATAAGGTAAGCTCTCTGATTGCCCCAGTTTACTGTCTGGAAAGGTCTCCATGGAGCACAGAAAGATGAAAGTGAGATAATGTCACTGGCTTGGGGAGAAATAGTGGGCAATGCGGAGAAGTCAAGGCTGATAGCGTTTGCAGTGCTGAGTATCAAAGAGGAAAGAGTTGCACAGGGACAGAGTTTCAGAAATCTGGAGGAGTTCCCCAGAAGGCATTAGCCAAAAACTAATCAGCACAAGAACACAAGGAAACAACCTGAGATTGGAAAAAGAAGTGCATGAAAATGAGATGTGATAATCCTTGTATTCATGTAGGGCTGAAAAAACAAATGGCAGTTGCCACCAACCTGAGTGAAATTCTAATAATTCATAGGGTAGCAAGTAGAGTAACACTTCTTGTGTTACTAACGTCGGATTTACGTACAATTTAGACTTCAAAATGGAGGCTATTATAGTAATTCCTTGAGCTACATCCAAGTGACATACACTCTGCACGCACAGGAGCTATTACAGATAATAGGTCAGGTATCTGTTTCAACTTACATACAACTTAAGAACAAACCTATAGAACCTGACTCATTCATAATCCAGGGAATGTCTGTATTCAGAAAATTTTTGCCGCAATGTTTGAGCAAAATTAGCCATAGGACAAAGTTTTCTTTGGTCCTCCCTAACTAAATCTAAAGGCAACTGACAGACTTGAGCTATAAGAAATGTTAAAGAAATTCCCTCAGGCAGAAGGAAAATAACAACAGATGGAAATAAAGATTTACAAAAAGGGATGATTTTGTTCCTCATTACAGGTCACATTTTTCTGTTCCTTTAACTTATCTTGAGAGTTTACATTCGCTACACAACATTGCAAAGTCCACCTTGTTGGGTTTTATATATATATACTTTGCCATTAAGTAAATGTTTTGAGTTTTGTTCTGAAACATGATTAATTTGTTGAAAAAAACAGTTTACTTATTTTAAGTCTTTCCTTTAGCATATAATTAAAAACCTCTGAAAAATAGTGTAAGATACATCCTAAGAAAATATCCCCATTGGTGTTACAAATCATGAACAATTTATTAATATTGTGATAGATTGCCTCAGAGAGTATTTTACCAAATGTCTCTTTAAGATTATTTGATGTCATCAGATAGCCATCGTGGCTTTGTGTGATCATGTCCTTGTAGGTCTTGCAAGCTGACAATACCTATTTGTTCTTTAAAGAACATCTGTGATGGAATTCTTGAATTCCTTCATGGATATGTTATTCTGTTCAATGAGAGATTCTTGCATAAGAGGCCTTAGTAGTGAATGATAAAATAGGATATCCAAAAGAAAAAAAATTAAATGAAAATCTGGTATCAAAGTATTTGTTTTGGGCATAGGCACTTTTTATCCTATAGAAATATAATCATCCTCTACCTTCACCAGCAAAAGGTTTGTGATAAAACAAAAGAGAAAGTTGATATGTTGTTACATGTGAGATGACCAGGTTATTGAAAGACATTTTTGACTAATTTATTTAAGGACACAATTCCTCTGAGATATGGAGGTTGTTTTGCAGCCACTGATCCAGGTGATAGGTTGTAATAGGGAGGCATGTTGTGTTGCTGAGTTTAAATCTCTGGAGCATAACCTAATGAGTGTATGTACATTAGAAAAAATTTATGATACTCTGAGAAGATTCATTTTGAATATTTGTGCAATATGGCTGATTTCACTTAGTTATAGCATGACCTACTTTTTGTGCATACATAAAATGAAACCTTTTTAATATTCTAAGAATTAATCTACATTAGAATAGCCCCTCTTCAATGCTTATGCACTGCAGTTATTATTGTTGAGTTTCTAGGGCTATTTGACAATAGCTAACTCTTGACTCATATACAATATAGCTAACTCTTGACTCATATACAATATAAGTAGCATCGTGTCTAGATTGTTTATAATCTGCTCATTTATTGATACTTAAGGGACTTCTAAAAGTGATTCTCTCACAGTTTATTTAGAAGTTCAGTGTCCGGATCAGGTCATCACACATAAAAGTTGCATGGTTTCTATCACAGAGGATAAAGAAATATCCTCTGATAATGTTCAGGAATTAACAGCTATAGGAAGAGCTTTTGAATGAAACTAGGTTTATTCATTTCTTTTAATATGTTTGAGTATTTTCTGTAAATAAAGGTAAACAGAGTCCATTTCCCCTCAAACATTTAGGTCTTATTTTCAAGTCTTGAGATTTGCCTTTTTAATATTTTCCTTTACTTCTCGTGCAATCAGACACTTTTATTTTATCTGGAAGATCATAAATTAATTACCATTTATAGCTGGCTTATAATCTTCTACATCTCTTTGAAATGTGCAGCCACATTTGGAGATTTTATAAGTTGCCAATTTTCTCATTCTAGTTCACATTTTCTGTTTCCCTTCTTTTGGGTCTACAAATATTTACAAATAGAGAACAGGGATCCCTTTATTTTGCCTTGAGTTTACTCCAGGATACTCTTAGAAAATCTTCTAAAATCTATTTATTTTTTCTTTTCATGCATTTGAAATAGTCTACTGAAGTACTTCTGAAAATGGCATTACATTAAGGATTTTCCCTTCTTCCCCTTGCATCTGAAGCCATCTTTGAATCAAACACTGCAGGGTTATTTGAAGCATTTCTTTGTCTTTCTCATCCTGCTGCTTAAAACAATTTTTTGAGGTAAACCCCAAAGAAACCTTGTAAGCTTTCAAAGGTGAGGAATGTAAATGGAGGGGGGAAAAAAGCTGAGTCAGCCAGAGTCGTGAAGAGTTTGGGGGGCAGTGTTCTGGAAAAGAGGAAGTTGTGCAGAAAAGACCTTCAGAAATCTGACCAAAGAGCCCTTCAACATCCTTGCTGAGTCTCCCTCACATGGGTGAGTATAGAGTGAAAGAAACTCCATGAGGCCAGATACGAACAATCAGGTATCTGAAAGGCAAAAATTTCCAGAGTTCACATAGGGAAGCTGTAAGAAAAATATGCTAAACTCCACCCAACCAGAGCAGAGAGTCCTTGGTGATTGTTTCTCATATTCAGGAGATTATTTGTCCCTAGAGGGGACTACACCTTGGTAATTTGGTCAAACTATAAATGAACTGAAGGCAACTCTAGATCTGTGCTAGCAAAGCTTTAAAAAATGACTCAAAAGGGATGACATTGATTTTTAAGTAATGATTTCCAGCCAATAAATACAAAGCTTAACAGTTTTCAAAGGAAGAGAAAAATCTTGACTCTTACCCATACCAAATCTATAATGTCTAACATAATGTGAAGTGAAAAAATGTATCCCAAAGCAGAAGAAAAATAATCAATAGAAATAGAACTATAAATGAACCATAGATGATGAAACTAGAAAATGCTGTAAGCAGCTGTTATCAATATGCAGGAACATGAGTGAATCTAAGATTCAAGTTTGCTCAGTCAATATAACAGCATTTGCTCTTGGAATAGGTGATAATAGAAACTCTATTTTTCTTCTATAAGGCCTTACTTTCATTCTAGCTGTGTTTTTACTAAGGAAAAGTGACTTTTTCACCTCCGCCCTCAAATTATTATTTTATTTTCTGTTTGGCTTTTGAAAATTACTCTTTTCTGGTTAAATCATTTTCTTGATTTCAAGTTGTTATTATTTGCTTGAATCAGGAAATAATTTAAATATACAGAATGTTACTATAAACAATTCCAATTAAAGAGCAATAACTTTTCAACTAGTTTTACAAGAACTGATTTTTATTAAACTATCAAGGCATATTTCAGTCAAAATGAAATGCATTTCTCACTTTAAATTACAATGAATGACACTTAACCACTCTAAACTAAATATAAACCTAATGTTTCCTAATGTTAAGACTTCACACTTTAAAACTATAATCTTGGAGAGAGACCAAGATTATGTTACTCCATGAAAGTTAAATTATCTTCTTGACCTTTCTTTCTTCTGCTATAGGGATCCTCCCTTATTTTATGCACTCCAAATATATTACATGAACATGGATGGCAAAGTTTTAGGCAAAGTTTAGAATAATGAGGTGGCACACTTCACTATTCCACAGAAAGGCATTGCAACTAATTTAGGAGATTTTACAAGGGAAAACTCAAATTGTATGTGGTAAATTGACAAGGAAGGAAAAATAACATGAAATGTAATTCACAATTTCCCAAAGGATAGAACAAAGAGTGCACTGTTGTGTATGTGTGTGTGTGTGTAATTTTAGAGAAAATAGAGATCACTTAGGAGGTAGGCTTCTAAAGGGACCCTTCATAGGAGAGGTAATGCTTTACATTTTTATTCTACAAACGTTTCTCAGTATTTTTGTATGCCAGAATATGAGCTATCCTTGGAGATACAAAAATAAACAAATGTACACCCTGTACATTTATAGTCCAATGGCTGAAACACACCTACAAGCTGATAATAACAATATTACTTAAACAGAAAAATATGATATGATACAAAATAGGGAGGTATTTTTATGACAGAAGCTGAGACATTGCAGGATGTCACTCTTACATATCCCACTGGCCAAACCAGTCATTCAGGCCCAGCCAAGGAAAAGACAGGAATAGATTCCACCTGTTTATAGGAATATGTGCGTAACAGAGGGAAAAAACAATGGTACTCATCTTAAAGACAAGCTTCCACTGCCATGGATCAGCCTAATATAAATAACTGTTCAGACTCATTAACCATTTACCATCTAACTCACTCAAATTTGGACATATTTTTATCAAAAGTATGTAAATTGGGAGAGTGGAAATTAAGCACATAAACTTCTCATTAGAAATTATATGGGCCAACACAAGCAAAGAATCCTGTCAGCAGGTAGTATGATCTGCTCAGAGAATCCTGTTTTTATCCAAGTATATAGAAAACGCTTTTGGAAATTTAGATTAGTTTGATTGGAAAATGCATAGAAGCTTGAGCCTGTCATACAATGTTCAAATATTTGTCTAACATTTAAATCTTCAGTTTGACCAATGAGTTACATTCATTAGCTAAAAAAGCTTACTGAGCATTTGCTCCTATAGCTTGAGTTAAATCCAACAATTAATAAGATCACTCTCTTTCACTATATAAAAACATATTCTGGTCACTATATATTGCAATGCACAAGAAAATTTTACTCAAGTCCAAGCCTGGTTCTATCCCCAGTCAGACAGAATGGCTATGTGACAAATTTGAAAAATGATGAGAGATTTTCTACCTAGACCCAACGTCATCTATTTCACTATATACATGCCCGTGCTCACAACATGCACACATATCTTTGCTTTGATAAGTATCTCTATGATCAAGCATCAAAGGGCCGATGATTTTCCTATTCTAGCTCCTCAGAAGAGGTTTGCTCACATAAAAAGGAAATGGTATATATCATAGAAAAATGGCAACGTAAAGATTAAACAGGCAAGGAAAACTTTATTCAAGACTATTGCAGCAGGGGAGAGAGATTGAACTTGGTTGTATTAATATTAAGAAAAAAAAACTAAGTTATTGGTAGAGTAGGACATTAGGGAAGAGGTTGGTCGTGTGATCAAGCCACCTGTATTTACTAATAGTTAGCATATTTGCTTATGAAGTTAGGTTCCTACCTTCCCACAAAAACTGGGAGATAGGGCTTTCTCTTTTTTGATTATTATATTTCAAAGGAATAACTAACAGTTCCTTAAGAAAGATATTCCTAGGTTGTAAAATTGTCAAGAGACTGGGATTGGGAGAAAATTTCATTTCAAAGGAACAGAGAAAGTATTTACAATTCAAAATTTTCTAAGTAAAGGGAGGTCAGGTCCTATGGATAGGAAAAATCCTGTTAAAAGTTTGATGCTTAGCCAGGCATTGTGGCAGGTGCCTGTACTCCCAGCTACTTGGGAGGCTGAGGCAAGAGAATGGCATAAGCCCAAGAATTTGAGGTTGATGTGAGCTGTGATGCCATAGCACTCTACTGAGGGCAACAAAATGAGACTCTGTCTCAAGAAAAAAGAAAAAAATAAGTTTGGTCCAGCTAAGGAGAATGACAAAGCCATCTAAGCCATATATACATAACATACCAAAGCTAAGATAAGTTATCTAGGGAGCCACACCTCAAAAGGAATTCTAAGTAACTCACATAAAATGTACAAGCTAAGAGATTAATCTTGTGCCACAGCAAGAACTTTAAACTGCTTAATGGACTGGGACACATCCCTCAGCTTCAATTTATCCCTAAAGCCAAGTTAGAATAGAAAGTAATTTCTATGATGATGTCTTCCACAGAAGAAAACCCAATCTCTACTCAGTTTTATCTAAGCTTGAAAGAAAGCCCCAAAGCATTAATTTTGCAATATGTAGAGAATACTGGATTCAGCAATCTTACATGCTTTGTTAAAACTAATTTACAACCTTAAAATTACATCTTATATAGGCCATGCCCCTTCAGGCATTTCAGTTGTACCTAACATTCTATAAAATAGAATTTCCTCACAGAAGAGTTGTCAGGCTCACAAGCCTCAGAAAGTTTGCCCTAGGGAGTAACACTATGGTCTGAAAACTGCAGTCTGTGTGTTTTACCATTTCTGAAATACTCCACTTGTAAATCACAAGAGCATTGCTGGCATATTCTAGGGAACAGAAATTTACCAGTAAGCTTCTGGCATAAAACATAGAGGACAAAAATCATGGATGACAATAAAACAGGCACTTGTCAACTAAAATTTATCTATAAAACTAAATCCTTAAGATAAATAAGTTTCTATATACTATATGCCCCAATCACAAGACTGTTGTCATAAAGGTGTTGCTCTCAGGGTCTCATGGAAAACCAATGTCACATAGAATAAGCACGCTTATTGAAATTGTGTTTTAAATAAAAGTGACCATTTGCTCGCTCAGGCAAAATGGCGAGCTTTCTTTATTTATGGTTGGTTTATATAGGGAATCTTGTGCATGTGCACTATACAGCAATGACCTCATTAATATTCATTACAATCCCTCTGCACATGTGCATCGGACATCAATGACTTCATTCTGCACATAGCATTGGACATCAATGACTTCATTAATCCATTTAAACATCTTGTGACTACCTGCCTTATAAGAAGCTCCTTCCTAGTAATCTGATAATTGACCCAACATATACCTTTAAGCATAACCCTTTCAACATAACCCAGTTTAACATAACTTAATGAAGAACATGTTGTCAGTCATTACTTTCTTTATTCTTATCTGATGAAGCCTGAGACTATGGAGGAACAAGGTAGACTGAATACCTGCCCTTGCTGGCTTTGCCACTTGGAGGCTGTTACTTTGAATCTTTAAGCAAGGCATAAAGAAACTTCTTGAACATACAGGAATTTGTGTGCAAACCTCTGCTCCCATGTAGGCCTTAAGTCTGGAGATTTTTGCTGGAAACTTTTATAGGGAATTTTCAGGCTGGACTTCTCAAAAGCATTTCATGAGCCCAGGTTTCATCTGTTCCATTAGACACCTGTATGCATTGGATAAATTCCTCTTCTCTTGAGGTTTCTGAGCACATTTACATTCCCAGGCCCATCAGTAAGCGACCTTCATCACTTACCACAGATCAGGAAAGGTTACTGATGGGTATCTGGCCAGTTTTCCAAAGGTCTTTTTTATTGGCCTTATAAAGTCAACCTTAATTCCTTAACACAGTCTGGACATCCCTGGAAATGCCAGTCTAGCCAGAGCCTTGGTCAAGTTAGGCCCACAATCAACCCAGCCATATGGGATTCTGTCTCAGTTTCTCACAAGTATGCCTGCACAAAGTCTTTTCACTGCTCTCTCTCAAATGGCTGTTTTTGCCAGAAGCATATAGGCGTTTCACCTATACAAGACAAGTAAAATTTTAGGGCATTTAAAAGAAAATTCTATGATTTTTATCAAAATTTGTCCTTTTTTACTTTCCACAATGAAGTATTCATAGATTTTTGCTTGAGATTCAGATCTCTGTATAAAACTGCAGATATCTCAAGGAAAAGTTAGAGTACACAATTTCGATATTGGCTTTTCAATATATTGAAGGCTCAAAGTGCTGATAGCATTTGTGGGGGAGATCCCCAACTGACACATTATGGACATCTGAGTTGCTACAACAATCATGTTTCATTTATCATAGTAACTCCATAACAATTTCATAATGATAAATGCAACTCAGATGCAGGAGTTGTTTATTATGATAACATAACATAGCCTACATCCAGCAGTTCTCAACCTGAGGGTCATGGGGGATCGAAAGACCCTTTCACAGGGGTCACCTGAGACAATCCTGCATGATTGTTAATTATTGTTATGATATTTAATTATGATTCATAAAAGTAGCAAAATTACAGTTATGAAGCAGCAATGAAAATATTTTTTGGTTGGAGGTCACTAAAACATGAGGAACTGTGTTAAAGGGTCACAGCATTAGGAAGGTTGAGAACCACTGGCCTATACTGATAGGTATAGACATTATTTTTTTAAATTATTAGAAAAGACCAGAAAATTGAGTCAATGAAAGTAGAAAAAATAAGAGTAAAATAATGTAATTGAAAACAAAAATATATGTATTTATTCATAAATAATCATAAATTAGTACTCAAAAAAGATTAATAAAATTAGTAAGACACTGGTGGGACTATGAGAGAATATTGAAATAACTAATGTAATGAACGAATGAATAAGGGGACATCACAGCAACCTAAAAATGTTGAAAAGATAATATGATAATCATATACAGGTGCAAGTTCATTTTATGAATATCTAACTTTGCCTGTTTAAAGTTTGGTCAACCTGAGGGTAATTTCAAAGCTTTCTTGTCAGATAGATAAAATATACTGAAGTTTGGTATGTTATATACACAGCCACCTTGCAAAAGGTATCCTAGGTAATTCACATAAAGTATACAATTTAAAAGATGAATCTTGCTACAGCAAAGGCTATAAACTGCTTAATTGCCTGGGACACAACCCTCAGCTTCAATTTCTTCTTCCAGCCAAGTTGTAATAGAAAGTAATTGTATTCCAAAGTAACCCTGAAGAATGATGAGGAAAGAAAGTCTCTCTAATAAATGGTTCTAGGTCAATTGGATGTTGTAGAATGCAAAAACCATTACACGTTATTTCTGTTACCAAAAAGTGGAGTCTTCCCTCTTCTTCCTTCAGTTATGTGTTGGCCATGTTTTCTTATTTGGTCAGAGAGATGATAGAAACAAGATGATGTCAACACAGATTGAAAAGTGTTTGTGCACAGGGTCTTCTCTTTTAGTTTGTTTGTTTTGTTTTTGTTCTTTTTATAACACCACCATGTAAATAAGCCTCAGGTAGCCTCCTGGATAATGAATAACAGATGTCCTAGCCAGCCAACAACCAGACACATAGACTGGCTCCTGATGACATAAGCAAGATAGAGCCTTTTAGATACTAGATTATCCAGGTAAATGAAGCCTAAATTACCAATTCAGAGAATCATAAACTAAATAAATACTTGGCTTTTTAAAAACTTAAGATTTCTGGACCAGACAGGTTTATACCAGTATTCTACCGAATCTTCAAAGAGGAGCTTATGCCTATATTTAAGAACCTATTCCAAAACATAGAGAAGAAAGGTACCCCCTCCAAATAATTGTATGAAACAAATATCACCCTGATACCAAAAGCAGGAAAGGATCCAAAAACAACAAAAAACTACAGACAAATATCATTGCAATCAGGTGAGCTTTATCCTAAGGATGAAAAGTTGTTTCAACATACATAAATCCATAAATGTAATTCATCATATCAACAGAAGCAAAAACCATATGACCTTCTCAATAGACACCAAAAATTGATAAAATTCACCATTCTTTTTTGACAAGAACACTTAAGAAAACAGAAATAGATGTGATATTTCTTTTTTTTTTCTTTTTTTGAGACGGAGCCTCAAGCTATCCCCCTGGGTAGAGTGCCATGGCATCACAGCTCATAGCAACCTCCAACTCCTGGGCTCAAGCGAGTCTCCTGCCTTTGCCTCCCAAGTAGCTGGGACCACAGGTGCC
>CAUYQV010197491.1:0-12206 GCA_963574575.1 Galagoides demidoff | reverse complement strand
GAGGCAAATGGTCTTTTGATGATGCACCAATGAAGCCCTTGCGAACCGTGATGTTAATTCCATGTGACAAGATGGAGGGAATCATGGATGAGCTGAAAACACATCTGTCCATCTAGCCCACTTCCCAGGGGCAGTGGCGGGCTTTTGTAAAATTACCAGAAATTCAGTGGACTGATTTACTGAAAAACTCATGACTTTATTCAGATTAAGATCCTCTACAAAAAGTAGGGTTCTGTCCACATGTCTGTTCACATTTATAAAATATCTTTTTTAAAATTTTGGTCAGATTAAGAATGGTTGATTTAAAGTTTTTCCAATAAGAAAAAAATGGAGTAGTAATTTAAAGAACTCAATAAAAACTATTTTTTATTTTAAAATAATATACAAAATGTTGTTTTTTTCAAGCCTATTTTGTGGGGTATGATCTCCATCTTCCTGGTAAGTGTCTGCCCCTCCCTGCAGCAGGCCGCTGTCCATCTGGCAGGTGGGGACAGGGGGACAGTGCTGTGTCCATGGCGGGTGGGCTCACTGTACGGTGCATCTCTGCTCAGTAGTTTCAGGGCACGTTTCACACATTTTCTGTTCCTTATTCGTGGTTGAAATAGGGGATAGGTGACCCACTACTTGCTGTAGAATATCCTTACTTTCACTGGGAGGCAGATTACTGAAGTAGTACTGTGGTACCAGCTGCATAAATCTGTTTGTTTAAATAAAACAAAAAAATTAGATTTTGGGTGGAGAGGGTGGTGAGAGATGCCCAAATTCTGTCTGGGGCCTTCCCAGCCCTGCAGGATCTACTTAGAGAACTGGCAATTAGTCTAACTTCTCAGTAGCTCCATCTGTCTTATAAAATAAATACTTCCTGGTTTCCCTGCAGCCAGTCTGATCACATTTCTACAATGACTTGGCCTCTCTGGTGTTAAGTGTCTCCATCTGTCTTTGTGAAATAACTACTTTCTGGTTTTCAGGCAACCAATCTGAGCATTGCTAGAATGCATCGGCCTTCCTAGTGTTACACTGTACAGCAGCAGCGCCGCCCACCACTAAGCATTGTGAGAACTAGTCAATTTTGTGAGGCCCGTCACCATATGAGAGGCGTCAGCTCGCATACTTGGAGAACTCTGGGTGGGTAACAGAGGGAGTATCTTTGCTTTTTTCTCATCTTAATTAGTATTACTCTGTGTCCAGATACCCATGAGCTACTCTTTGGTTGCAGCATTGAGCATAACTTTGCCCAAGTAGTAGAGGCATCTTCAAAATGGATCCAGAGTCTGCAGTGGCCTCTGAGACTAGTCCCCCGTCTCACCATTGTCCCTCCTATCCAGCCTCCACTTAGCAGCCACAGTGACCTTTAAAGTGTACAGAGAAGATACTATTCCTGCTTAAATGCTCTGATCGCTATCTATTGGCACTTCTGAAAAAACCCAAACCCTTTGTAGCCCACAAAGCCTTACACTCTCTGGTGCCTGCCTGTCTCTTGGTCCTCACCTCTCCTCCTTCCCCTCCACAGCACCTGCCCCCAGCTCCAGTGCAGCGCCTCATCCCTGGGAGACAGCCAAGGTCATTTCTCCTCAAGGGCAGTGCACCTGCAGACCGCCTTCCTCCTAGACACACGCTGCTTTGTTTCTGCACTGCCTTTCCCTTATGCTGAACTCACAGGCAGGGGACTTTTGTAGGACTTTCACCTGCCCTTAGTAGGTACTCTTGACATAAATTAAGATTGGTACCAGTATAAACCTCTTATAACTGAGGATAAAAACCAAAGTTGTCATTTACTCCCGCAGGTATGAGTGAAAAAGAAGCCCCCTTCTTTTCTTTTTTCTTTGAGACAGAGTCTTACTGTATCATCCTCAGTAGAGTGCTATGGTGTCACAGCTCACAGCAACCTTAAACTCTTGGGCTTAAGTGATTGATTCTCCTGCCTGAGCCTCCCACGTAGGTGGGACTACAGGCGCCCACCACAATGCCTGGCAGGCCCCGGCTGGATTCAAACCCGCCAGCTCCGGTGTATGTGGCTTGTGCTCTTGCTGCTGAGCTATAGGCACTGAGCCAAGGCCCCTTCTTTTCCATTAAACTTACAGTTCAGGAGAGATCTCTGAGGTAATCCTGATGTAGTTGTTCTCGGATATGCTGAACTTGTGGAAGAGGACCCACTCCGGCATCTTCTTGGTGACAGAGTAACTGGACAGGGGGTGCAGCTGGGCAACCTGCTTATGTGTCAGCATCAAGTAGTTCCCAGACCCGTCAACATCCCGAGCAATCTACAGGGCAGAGTTTTAAAGGACAAAGATTCTGTAGGAGTATGGAGATCAACACACAAAAATGTTCATTGCAAAAAGTCCCCAAATAGTTTTTCTTTCTTTTTATTGAGACAGACTTTCACCATGTCACCCTGGGTATAATGCCATGGCATTACAGCTTACAGCAACCTCTAACTCTTGGGCTTAAGCAATTCTCTTGCCTCAGCCTCCTGAGTAGCTGAGACTTACAGGCACCTGCCACAACACCCGGCTATTTTTTGGTTGTAGTTGTCACTGTTATTTAGCAGGCCCGGGCCAGGCTTGAACCGGCCAGCTTCGGTGTATGTGGCTGGTGCTCTACTCACTGAGTCCCAAAATATTTCATATAGATAGTTAAAACTAAAATTTGCCACTCATATTTCCTATTTTCAGATATAGAATATAAGCCATAACATGCTAAGACTTTGAGGCCACCGTGCTCAAAGAGTACCATGCTAAGGTTAATGCTTTGGTCATGAAGTCAAACTCCTGCCCTCAAATGTCAAACACTTTAAACTTGGTGCTTAGTTCACAATAACTCTGTGATGGAGGAAACTGTTTCTGTACAGATGAGGCAATCTATGCTGAAATGCCATTGAGACTACTTTAGAGTTTGTTCTGTGGGAATACCTCTGTATTTCTCACACTGCGGTGTGAAGAGCACACCTGCTTCTGCAGTGTGTGTGAATTTAAGGAGCTCCGTTAGCCTTCACTGGGAGAGAGAGGTGACACAGCGCCGCTGTTGGCTGGACCTTAGCATCACCAGTTACACGGAGCTGCTCCTAACAGCTAAGCCGAGGGGCTCTATCTGATCATCAGCTTCCCTTCTGTCTTGAAAAAGATCTTTTGTCCTTTTGGACAGAGTTAAAATATTCTGGCCTGGTTATATTTACTCCCGTAAGGGTAAATATATTTAAGTACCAAATCTTTAACAACATGGATTTTTAGTTTTACTGATAGTTAATGTCATTCATTATTCTAAGGACATTCTGGCAGAAATGTCCTTGATATGTGAACTTCAGGGAAGCCCATGCCAAGGCAACTCTACCACTTGTTACCTGCATAAAGTAACCAGAGAGAAGAGCTTTCTTTATGTTCAGAGTGTTTTCTCTGGAGCCAAAAGCAGGTTCTGCGTAGGGAAGCTCGATTCGTTTGATAATTTCTAAGAGTTCCGCTCGGATAACATCTGCCATCCTGAGTGCAGAACAGTTGAGGAAGTAATCGTGACACCACTTTTCGACACAGTCTAGGAGGGGAAAGAACACAGACCTATTTAGAAATAATCTGTCATTACCCCGACAGCCAGGAAGATGCTCAGCCCTGTGCACTCTCCTCTGTCGTGAGAAGCAAAGACAACAAGGATGGGCTCTCTTAGGGCTGAGAGATGGGGCCCTGCCAGGGAGGGAGATGGTAACACCCGTACCTCCTATGAGGGCCCATCGTCTGGCAAACTGGAAACAGCTTGCTCCTAGTGCTGACCAAAGGTATAGTTCCTTCAGTCTGTGGCTCATAATGGGCAGAAGATGAAAATCTACATTTTTGTCTCAAGTGTATACAGCAAGGATGTACTTGGCTACATTTAATCAAACTAGGATGGAAAAAGCCTGCAGTGTACATTCCTTTGATCTGTAAAAATATCCCATATTTTATTTAATGATAAGAAAAGGATTACTACTAGGCTGATGTGGGAATTAATTCTGTTACAGTGAAGCTCAACTACCATAGGTGCAATTTTATATTAAAATTCATTCACCTGGTTCAGCTGGAACTTGTTCTTTGTTGCCACCTGTAATTATTTAAGATAGATGTGGGAATGCACATGGCCTTGGCACAGTGGGCAGAAGACCCTTGTTTACTCTGCCCTGTCCACTCAGGCCTACTCGGTCCAAGGAGAGAATGTAGTTGGTCAAACAGTGTCGCCCACCCTGCTTGCTCTTAAAAGATGGCACCAGACTCCCGTGTACTTTCTGGCTCAGCTTTGAAACACTAACTCTGAGCTCTTTATACAATTCTACTGCCTTTTAAAATGCTGTCATGGTTTTCATATGACTTCATTTATTTTTCACGGCATCTTCTAGAGCAGAGGAGGTAAGCAGTGCTCCATGGAAAACAGAGGGAAGAAGACATTCTCCTTTTAGAAAGGGAACTCTTCCTAGCCCTGCCCCCGGGAGTCCTCTTGTCTGTGACTGTGCACACAGGAGCTTCCAGTTCACTCCTCTCTGGGTCTCCTCCTGTGACAGTTGACCTGCCCACTGTCCTTCATGCACACACAGGACTTGGCTTCCACATGTGCCACTCTGCCCTTCGGATGCCCTCTGTGCTCCTCTGCCAAGCTCCAGCAGCTCCCCACAGCCTCTCTCAGCCAGCAGCTGCTCTTCCTGTGTCTGGAGCTCCCAGCCTCTCTCCCCTGGGACAGCGAATGTGCTCTGACCACGAGTGCCCAGCACAACCCCGACACAGTGGGCACCTGGAAAGGTCTGTCCCTTCTCTGCCCAGCCTCTGTGCTCCCCCGTTACCTAACCCCAAGCAAGCTCACTGTGAGTGCTGGCTGAGCGGAGTGCGGAAGCTCCAGACACAGCACCGATTGCAGCACTCCAGTGCCCGGGGCAGGAGTGAGTCCTGCTCCACAGGAGCCGCTGGTCTGGAGGGCCTCAAGTTCCACTGTGCTCAAGTGGCCAATGGGGCTAAAGAAGAAGTCTGCCTTATTTTGGGAAAGGACAGTGGAACTGGTGGGTAGTTTCTGAAAATCACAAGCATTCACTTACGCTCACTGGTAGAATTCTGAGTCGTGTCTTGGTAGGCCTTATAAATGTTGATGAGGGTAAAGTGGTCTCCTTCAGGATGTAAAAATGTCTTCCAACAAGTCATGGCAGCCTCCTCAGTTTCATGTGGCAGATGTGAAAAGCAATTAGGAGCTTTAAAATGCAAAAGGTCACATGGTCAGTGATAATGAAGACCTTTCATCTTAGGATGACACACAGAGGGGAGGGTCACTAGTGTTTGTGGAATTGCTCTTGTTTTGATTCTCTAAATATATATGTTGTTCTTGTTTACTTAGAAACCAAAGAAATTTAGTAGGTCCTCCTAACTCCCTCTCTCCTTTCGTGGGAGTTTGCTTTTCTGAGGTCTACTTAATACCCTTATTACCCTGCTTGTATCCCAGTGGGGCAGGGGGAGCTGCGATGCTCAGAAGCCCAGTCATAGGAAGAAAATTAGAACTGTGGTTCTAGGCGGGCTGTGGTGGCTCATGCCAGGAATCCCAGGACGTTGGAGGCTCAGGCAGGAGGGTTGCTTGAGACCAGGAGACTTGAGACCAGCCTGGACAATAGTGACACCCTTGCTCTATAAAAAATAGGAAACTTAGCTGGGCATGGTGGCATAACCCACAGTCCCACCTACTCAGGAGGCTGAGGCAGGAGGATTGCTTATGCCCAGGAATTTGAGGTTTCAGTGAGCTGTGATGATGTGGGCAACAGAGTAAGACTATATCTCAAAAACAACAAACAAAACATCCTAAAAACAACTGTGGTTCTGACACAGCACAGCATTTGATCTGTTCTGCCGGCATTAGATTAAACAGAGTAGCCAGGATGGATGAAGATGGCAGGAAATAAACAGCAAGCACACATGACTATCTGGGGAGGACACTTCTAGGGACACTTTTTCTTGATCTGCGGTGATTACTTGGTATGTTTTCATACTTATTAAGAAATTCACTGGATCTTGAGTTAATTTTTTCATATTAAGGTAATTTTTTCCTTTTGAATCTATTAGAATAATTCACTATCATTTCAAAAGGTTAAATGAATTGATCACTGTCTCTGCTAAGTACTCTCTGAAATATAATTCCAAATGGCTCTCATTTAAATCTATACCTGGTGCAGATTCGCAGTACAAAAGATCAGTCATGAAGGATTACCTGTGACCATGGCAGCGATCGTTAGCATTTCATCCACACAGTCAAACTCACAGGATGCTAAGATTGACTTTGAGAGCTGTGGATCAAGAGGAAATTCCGACATGATGATTCCAAATTCAGAAAGATTTCCATCATTATCCAGTGCTGCCAGATAATCTAAGTCTTCCAACGCCTGCATCAAACTTTCTGGTGCTAGGAAAGGAAAACAAAAATCGGAAAGTCTCAAATAGCTGAGATGGAGCAGCAAGTACCCGATTTTCTCTCCTGCGTGGAACAATCAAACAATGGACAAAATATGGGAAACAATAATTTGCAAGACACCAAACACCAGGGAGGGGAGGACAGTGATTCCTGAGGGGGACTGACAACAAGAGCCCTCTGACTGTTCAGGAAATAACTGAATGAGCTTCCAGGATGTGGTACAAGAAGCAGCAGCCAGGTAGAGACAGCTGAACTCCTTTAACTATGAAGATGAGGGTCAGGGTCCAGGGAGACTGGGGTAGGCAGAGTACCTGAGCGAGCTGTGCAGAGGGAGATGCCTGGGGATCCGAGACAGCTCCCTCAACCAGGCTGCACACCACCAATTAGCAATCAGTGCATGTGTTTCAGGAACTACCCCGGCCACAGAGAGAGCCGTGTGAGAGAATTAAAAGGAACAGCACCTGGTGCTCACACTGGGTCTTAGGGCAGCATCTACTCCCACCAGGCTGACTGGAAAACCTCATGATTCGTGGGATACTGGGTAGGAAAGAGAAGGGAGTAACTAACCCAGACAACCACCGCTGCAGTGCTCCCAGACAGGTCTGCAGAGCAAGACCATAAAGGACCACACTGTCCCAGGACAACGCTCCAGAGTACGTATAGGGATACAGAGGTATCCAGCGCCCCCAAACGGCAAAATGCACAATGTCTAATATCTGATAAGAAATTATGAAGCAGGAAGGGCAGGAAAATGTATTGCATAAGAAAGAGAAAAATTAATCAAAACTGACCTGGAACTCAAATGCTAGAAATAGTAGACAAAGATGTTAAAAGAATTATTTGCCAGTGCCAATAAAGACAGCACACTGATTTCCCCCATCCTTTCATTGCTCTTCTAAAGTTATATAACGTTAACAGTGGTGTGGTGTTTATTCTATATGCCTAATCTGCATGGAAGTCTTAAAAAATACATTTATTTAAAGCAGTCTATTTCTTTTCTTTGCTCTCGAGGAGTAAGGTTATATTTAAATAAATATACATGTTTCCCCACCTGCCTGGTACTTGGTATAATACAGTCTGCACATAAGCAAGCCACATGGTATAAAGGTGCTGTATTTTGCTGCCCCCAGACTGAGGGTTATGAGATCCACTAGCTAGATCAGCTCCAGCAGGTGCAAGGTGAGTGGAGATGAAGGCTGTGGGGACCTCAGAAACAAGGTAACGTGGCTGCACCTGGGAGTTTAAAGTAACTTCGTAAAGACTTATTTGTTGTCCAAACTTTGACCATTAAGCTATTTGTCAAAATTTCATACAAACTGAGTAACCAAAAGCCCAGTCACAACCTCCAATGTGACAAAATGCCTCTGTACCTCTGAGCAGCACTGGAAAGCTTTCGGAGAAGCCCCCACCGTGGTTTGAGATACCACTCACTGACGCACCTACAGTCCTGCTGCTGGAGGACAGCGGGGCAGGTAACAGGTGTGGTTTCAACCACTGACCCACTCAGTGCAAGCACAAGATCCCTTCCTGGGAAGGGTAGGTGTCGGGCTGAGGGTGGCCAGGAGCTGCCCAAGGGAGATCTGCAGAGAAACTGCATCCAGGGAAGACCAGAGCCCAGTTTGAGTCCCTGCCTGGGAGAACATACAGTGATTTCCCTACTGTTTCTGATTTTCCCCCTCGAGTTAATACTAAGCAGAAGGTCACAGCTTTCCAGAGATACTTGTGTCCTGCTTTTTGGCCCCTCTGTCCTGCCAGGGGGCTGGCATGACCACTAGTATCCTACTTCTTCATTCTTGGGAACCCCTGGACTACACATATTAGCAAGGATGAGACCTTGAGAAATTTCAATCCTGGGAAGGAAACGGACGGGCTGTTCAAGAGATCCATCAGTGAGGCGTGAAATGAAAATTAACAGCCGAACTGCCAGGGAGGGCAAGAAGCAGCCTCAGAGAGAAGCATCTGAAATTAAACAGAGCAGGAAGGGGCTGGGAGTACAAACTTAATTACTGAAAGCTTTTTGGAAACCAGTTTCTATAAATCAGCAAAGCTACACCATTCTAAGTTACAGGGTCTTTGGCAATTGTCCCTACAAGCATCAGGCTTGCCAGCCAGGCTCTGTCCCCTAAGGGCTCCTACTCCTCGTTCTTATGCTGTGGAGTTGAGTTGGCTGCACACAGTTGGTAACAGAAATGACTTCATGATCTGCTCCTGGTCCCAACAACAGAGAGTGAGAGGATGTTCTTGGGCTTTTGTTCTATTAGAAAGAACAAATTAATGAATGCAGGTTACACGGGTGAAGGAACACCAATAAATAACTAAACAGGATTTGCTAATATGACATCCTGCATTTTCAGATATCTACCCATTGTGGCCATGAAACTGTCTTAGCTAAAAAGCAGAAGGGTTTTGACAAGGGTTCTTTATAGCAATGCTCTTAAGTGTACTCTGTGGTAAGTAATGCTAATGAGTGGGACATAAACGTTTCAGTGGAGGCCTCTTCTTTACCGCAGTACAAAATCAGACTTCTTTATTCTGAATGCAACTGCAAGGTGAACCAAGCTTCATTTTTATTAAGCTTTCTGGCCAATGGCAGCCGTGCTCCCTGTAGACACTCACTGCAAGGTCATCCCCTGCCCCGCCTGCCACTGCTCAGAGTAATTTGAAGAGGACAGCCACAGACTTCACTGTTCTGTGTGTCCTTTTTCCATGGGACCCCAAATGCCAAGCTCCAAATGTACCCATTTTCTAACATGGCTTCAGTAGAAAGACCAACAAAGGGGACATTAAATTGCAACCAGCAGAGGAGGGGCCGATGCAGTGCCCGTCCCAAGTCCACTGACAGCCCGCACAGCACGCCTCCTGTGTTCTTAAAACAAATGCCGACATTTTTGATGTTTAACAGTAGGAGTCTGAGGCTGTCCTTTCCCTGCTCCGGGACGTCTGTCTACTCCGGTGCTCAGCCAGTTTCCTCCAGCCAGGTCTCCTCTGTTATAACAATCCCTGCCCAACTTTCTGCTTAACTTGACAAAATGGCTTAGAAACACTGAATTTCCTCCCTAGGTAGTTGGTATTATGCAAATTCATGCAAATATATTTGTATGTACTTTTCCATTTTGTAGGTAAAAGTTTTAGTCTACAATTATTCCTGGGATATACTCAAAGCAGCATCATGCCTTCTCCTGTCTGGAGTGGACAAGTATTTACTTCCAGGCGTGGAATAGGGCAAGGAGCCTCTTGGTGAGCAGTCCCCAAAGCTGAGGTTTGGTTCCTTTCCTTCTACCATACTCCTTAACCCCTTTTCTTCCCAATAAGGGCATAGGATTAAGGCTCAATCTAAGTCATTAAAGTTGGAAAGGGTCTTAGAGATAGAGGTGGCCTCCAGTAGTAAACCAAGGAGGTGCCAAGATCCTTTTGGGTTGTGCCTAACCCTGGCCAGGGCTCTCGGGTAACAGCAGGGTCCCCAGTGCACTCCCAGTACCACTACTAGCATGAGGTAGGTGGTGGCCCCGCTCCTCTATTACCACCAGGAACCCCCAGTCATAGCTGACTGGTTCAGGGTGGGCAGCTTCCCAAGTTGATTTGTTCTGTTTTGTTTTTTGGCCGGGGCTGGGTTTGAACCCACCACTTCTGGCATATGGGGCCAGCGCTCTACCCTTCTGAGCCACAAGCGCTGCCAGCTTCCCGAGTTGAATCAATGATTCCCTTCCTTTGGAGTTTTAGACTTGGGACCAAGAGCAAGTGGAGTTTCCAGGGGCTGACACAGTAAATCACACAGCTTAGGGCACAGACTGGATTGGAGAAAGGGAAACAGGGAGGGAGGGAGGACAGCAGGAGGCAGAGCCCCGAGCTGAGTGGGGATGCTGCTCACCTCCTCCTCCAGGCCACGGCACATCATATCCTCTCTTTGGGTTTTGTAAGATGCCCCAATTTCCTTACCATAATTCACGTTTTGATACTGACTCTTGCATTCAGAAGAATTCTAATGTGTACACCACAACATAATATATCCTGTAACAAATAGTGTATTCAGAGTGCCACTGGGACTCAGGAAAGGTGGAGCTGGCTCAGAGAAGAACAAAAATAGCACCACCTACTGTGCGTCACGTACACAGACATGTATTAATTATGTACATGTATAAGTATTCACATATGCAAACAGGTGTCTAGAACACAGTAACTACTGGGAAGGCTAACGGAGCAAATGAAGTTTGCTTTTTTTTTGAGACAGAGCCTCAAGCCATCGCCCTGGGTAGAGTGCCGTGGCATCACAGCTCACAGCAACCTCCAACACCTGGGCTCAAGTGAGTCACCTGCCTCAGCCTCCCAAGTAGCTGGGACCACAAGCACCTGCCACAATGCCCAGCTATTTTTTGGTTACAGCTGTTATTGTTGTTTGGCAGGCCCGGGCTGGATTCGAACCCGCCACCTTAGGGGTATGTGGCTGGTGCCTTAGCCACTTGAGCCACAGGCACTAGCCGCAAATGAATTTCTATCAATTTATTTTGTGCAGGGGACTTGGGCACTGTGTACACTGAAGGGTCCACAGAGGGGACAAACTGAAGAATGAAGAGCTGGCGCTGGTTTTGATGACATAGACTATAAGGTCTTGGGGAACAGTATTAAGAGCTTGGCACAGAAGAGGATGAAAGGAAAGGCTCCTGTTTCACTTAGTTTCACAAGGACACGCTCATGAAACCTGGCGTCTGCCTGACTCCTACCCCGTGTGGTACACACAGCACTCTGCATCAGTTTCTCGTTAATAACTCACAACAGACAAGACAGACGAGAAAGAGGCAAGTGACTTGCCAAAGCCACATGGCAGGCAGCTGTCCCCTCACATGTAAAAGGAGGATTGGGACGCAGGCCCTTTCCTGCAGCACTGAACTTGGCACTGGCATGCGCCCAGCACAGCTGACACTGGACTCCAAGTCCAGTGTTCCTGTTGTTCTCCACCTGACATCTCCTAAGAGCTGAGGGTCGTACCTGGTGTGAACAGAAGAGCCTTGCTCTGGAGCCCAGGGAGGAGGCCCTCAGGGAATGATGGTGATGGCGGAAGCTCGAGTACTCACTATATGCCGGTCACTCTTCCACGTCACTCTGTCACTTCCAGTCACTTTGTCCATACAGCCCCATGGACAAATCACCTTGACTGTTCTCATATAACAGATGAAGAAACAGAGCACTCTGAGGGCTAATTTGCTGAGAAATGCCCTGCTGGTGAGTGCCAGGCCGGGGTGGGAGCCCTGTGGTCTCTGCATCAGGAGCCTGGGCTTTTTGGGGGCCGCCTGCCCCAGAACGGCCAGGTTGGTACCTATTTCCATCTCTTGTCCCATGTAATTATCAACAACATCCCCTTCCCTCAGAAACATACTGGCTTGAATAAAAAACTGCAGTCACCAGACCCATAAACAGCCCAAAGGCCATCAGTAGTAAAAGTACTTCCAATCTGTGCCTTCTAAAACCTCTCCCAGGTCTACTTTTCACTTTCTGTAACATTATCCACTTTATGGCTGTAAGAGCCTCACACACTACTCTGGAAACTCGGGTTAGCATACTTGCCTCTTTGTCCACCACCCCCATCTGAACATAACACTGCATTACCCACGCATTGGCCTCAGGCAGGTAATAGTGTAGGGCTCACGGACTTGCAAACCTACACAGCAGCCTCCTGCCTGCGCAGTGCTGGAACACGCCCTCCCCAGCTTGGCTCCTCCCTCCCCTCTTAGCACAGACTGTACCATTTTAAGAGTGTTTTGTAAGTTGCAAAGCAAAATCTTGAGTTTCCAGTGATTTGCAAACAAGCTCGC